>PVJH01017031.1:0-20915 GCA_004026705.1 Nesogale talazaci
CCCTCCCATGAGGGAAAGGTGGGACAGTCTGCATCTTTAAAGAGTGCAGTCTGGGAAACCCGCAGGGGCACCTCCACTCTGTCCTGGAGGGTTGTGATAGTCAGAGATGGTGTGACCAAATGAGCTTGGTTTCTGGTTTCATTTGTAAGTGAAGAAGAGCTGGTGCTAGATGCTCAGAGGGTGGAGGGGAAAGCACCCCTGGGGTGCAGTTTGATTTGGTACTAACTTTCAGGAGAAGAAGCAGAGTGGCTGCAAATTACACAACCTCGGGATGGGGGGAGCAAGATCTGGACTCAGAGAGAACCTGGTGCCACATGGGTCCCTCATCTGTAGTAAGAGTCTGCAATTATGTTTTGACTATTACAAAAGTTTTTCTAACAGAAAAATTTAACATGAAAAATGTACATTGCCTTATTTTTACACGGTTGTAAGACAGGTTTTTTGGAGTGGGGATACCCCGCGGGGAAGCAATTGATGCGAAAACATTACATCTCCCTGCTCCAATGCCTCTTATTACCACCATTGCAGTCGTGTTCCCTTGTCCAGCAGTTGCCGGCTTCACACATTCATCTATCCTAAGGTTCAGAAAGTCACCCAACCCCTGGACTTCCCACGGACATGCCTGCCACCATTTAATCTCAAGGATAACTTCCTGCCATAATTTTTTTCAACTTGGGCAGATGACCTTTGCTCATGGTGCCTTCTCTGAGATTGAGCACTTCCTTGAAACAGACTGCGCCACAATTATTATTCTTTTTGACACAGAGTCACGTACCTTATACATACTCAAAACTGTAGCAAGATTTTCTGGCCTTAGACATAAAGAGCAGGGTTCTATTTGGGGGCCACGTGTGTTTTTCATGTGCAATCTCGTCCTCCTCCATTTCTTTTGTACCCAGCCCTTTGTCACTTGAGCCTGGAACATAACCACCCTGCCTTTCCCTTGCCTGTAGTGAGTTCTTCTTTCCACCAGGAGGAGTTTGATGGATGAAACTGGTGTCTGGCTTCCTTCCTGGGCTTACTATACCCAGAAAGAATATCGGAAACAACAAAAAGGTGTAAGAAGTTGGGAAGGATGGAACATTTGCGGTAAAGCAACTTTGTTCTCATTGACATTAATTTTAAGCAAACTAAGTAATTGGGGAAGTCTGTTTGACCCAGTTTTGTTTCAAGGTAATGTGATGAAAGAAAACTAAACAAAAACGGCTTAGAAAGAAATGAACCCTGTACTCAATTTACCAATAGTTATTTAGATAAATTTGGCCTAGTTCTTAAATCATCTGAGAGCACATTTTCTTGAGTAAAATTAGAGAATTGGGACAGCTATTCAAAATGTCTCTTTTAACTCTATAATTGAGAGAACAGGGCTAGGGATGTAGAGGAAGCTAAGGTGGTTGGACATTGTGGGGGAAAATATTGAAGAAAGGAGAGTTACTTAATGAAAAAGAACCCCAGGAATATGAATAGGGTGCCTTTAAACTTGTTGAACACTAAACTATATGTTTGTATGGTGAACACACCAGGAAGTGTTATAAGTGAAGCAGTTTTGAGTTAACACTGGCTTGGGAAACATTTAAATTTTCATTATCCAGTAAAAGAGACCTTTGAATCCATAGGTATTATAGAGAACCATGAGCACATGCATGAGTAGTTTGAACAAAATCAAGTTGACTCACATATGAGCTCCAGAAGTATGGAAGAGAAGTAAAGAGTATTTCAAGAATTCGTATCTAAAATGTTTTCCAAATCTAGAGAAAATTATGAATCCAAGAAACACAAGTACGATAGTTTTTTTGTTCCAACATGGCAACTGTAAGAAGATCTGGGTGGAGTTTAGCTTGTCAATGACATCATTGATTGATGACCTCATTTGGAGGTACCACCAAGATAAATGGCTCTGTGGAGGTGGATCTCTCTCTGTCTCTCTCTCTCTGTCTCTCTCTCTGTCTCTCTCTCTCTCTCTCCCCCCTATCACCTTCCTGTTGATGAGCCATGTTGAGACCTGTGAGAGTGCTGGAGATGTATCCACTGGCATTGGATCCACAAGACTTTTCCCGCACCTGTGATCTTCCTGCATTTTGAATCTTGCATGTTGCTGTGTGAGTCTGAAGAGGGACTTATGGACTAGTTTGGGCCCTATGGTCTTGCTCTGGAATAGGTCAGGATGTTTTCCTGATAAACAATTACTTCTTGATATGAAGTTCTTTCTTACACATATATGAGTGTCACCGAATTTGTTTCTCTAGTTAACCCAGCCGGACACAACAAGGAACTCCGAGAAGGATTTTAAAAGTAGAGACAACTATGGGGCATCATTTTTCACTTATCAACAGCAATGATAGAATTGAGACCATGATAGTGGGGGAGGAGGAAACACTCAAGAGCTAGAGGAAGACTCTATGTTTCATTATTGCTACACTGCACCCTGACTGTCTTGTCCTGTGGCAGTCATGTATTCGTTATGCCAATTTCATGATTGAGATGTAGGGGTGGAGTCTAGCCTGTTAATCTGGAGATAGCCATTGAGTAGCCAATGAGGCCTCTGTGTGGGCATGGCTTTCTCCTGAGACTTCTGGGAAATCTCGCAGTATTTCCCTAATGGAGATGAGATGCCATCTCCCCAGTTGTTGGGAGTCAGTCTCTGAGACAACTACGGAGGGGACATGATGGCAGCATCTGAGGAGCTGGAGGAGAAGCCACACGGCCTTACCCTGATGGAGCCAGACCTCTAAAGCTGGAGAAACCACATAGAGACCCCTGCCAGTGCTGAGTTGCTTCTACCACCACTGGATGCTGTTGAAGGACCCTGAGCCCTGGAAGCGAGGAGCCATGGGGAGACCCCTGCCAGCGCCAGAACTCTGCACCCACTGGCCTGTGACTTCATGAGTTGGAAGGAGACTTTATAGACTGATATTGGGCATATAGGCTAATATCAGACTTATGACTTAGAACTGGACTGGGATGGGATGCTTTCTCAATGTCGCATTCCTCTTGTATATAAACCGTACCCTTATATCCATATCCGTGTCTATGAATTTGTTTCTCTAGTTTACCTGGACTAACACATGTCCCCTCCCCAAGAGCCTTTTGTGAGGGAATGTCCAGTTGCTTACAAATAGGCTTTGGATCCCCTCTCCACACTCACCCTCATTCATAATGACATGATTTTTTTATCCTTTGATGCCTGATAGCTGATCCCTTCGTGATCACCCAGGCTGCTGTGCTTCTTCCATGTGGACTTTGTTGCTTCTCAGCTTGTTTACCTTCAAGTTTTTAAGGCCCCCCCACTCTATATTCCTTAATAGCTGGGCACCATTAGCTTTCTTTGCCACTATTGCTTATATACGCACTTTGTGGTCATGTTGGGACATGTCTTCCACATGGACTTGGTTGTTTCTCAGCTAAATTGCCACTTTTAGGAATGGACAGTGGAGAAGTGGGTGAAGGGAGGTGTCGGATGGTGTGACTGATGACAAAATAATAATAATTTATAAATTATCACGGGTTCAGGGGAGGTGGGGATAATAAGGAACAATACCAGGGGCTCAAGTAGAAACCAAGTGTTTTGAGAACAATGAGGGAAACAAATGTACAAAAGTGCTTGACACAATGGATGTATGTGTGGATTGTGTATAAGCCCCCAATAAAATGATTTAATAAAAAATAGCAATGATAAAGATAGAAATCTTAAAAGCAGCTGAAAGAAAAAAAAAGTACATATACAAGGAAAACAATGTTCAAATAGGAATCTCAACAGGGGCTGTGGAAAGTAAGACACTTTGAAAAGTCTGGATGGCATCAACCTACTGACTCAAGAAATTCAGTAAAACTGTGGCCTTTCTCCACCCTTTAATTCTAACAAAATCAACTGTTTAAGATCAAAAGTAGGTGGGAGAGGGAGCATAGAACAAAACGAAAGAAACAAAAGCTCCACATGTAGTGAGGGTTTAATAGGATATTGCTGTTGATGTGCTTTCTCAGCACAGGCTGTGTAAATTACCTAGAATATGTTTCTTTAAAAACAAACAAGCACAAATCTCTCCAGATTCCTTATCCCTTGAACAGAAACAATGGTTTAAGTGACTAAGAAACAAAGAGTTGGAAGAGGAAACTGGAAAAGACTAGGAATCTTTGCAGTCTTCAGTGACAAACACAGTTATCTCAAAAAGAAAAGATCACGAGGGCAACATCTGCCCAAGAGCAGAGGGTTGGGAAGGAAGAAGTGGAGCAGAAACCACTGGGAAAAGTGGGGTATGCAACGACACATTAAAGGACTGGAACGGACAGGCTAAAACAGAATGTGTGCAAAATGTTGCATGAAAAATTCTTTACCATCCCCAAAACGACAGTAAGAAAAGGCTCATGCCAAGGAGTCAACGTAGGAAAAGATGGTTTGGGAACTGGTTGTGGTAGTAACTGTACAATTCTTCTTGATATGGTTGAACTATGGGATGGCAGTATATATATATATATATATATATATATATATAATTTTAAATGAATGTCATTGTAAGTTGCACAATTGCCATTACAGGTGGTGGGATTATACAAGAAAGGAAGAAAGAGAGAAACTCAGTAAAACCCAAAATGGTACCTATACAGAGAAAACCCAAACAATCCCATCATAGTCAAATGCCTGGGAAACTCATGACAAGAAGAAATCCTTAAAAGCAGGCATTGGAAGGAAGCATTACATTCAGAAAGTTATCAACAAGGATTATAGCTGACACCTTGTAAAGACTGATAGAAACCAGAAGACAATGAGATGATATCTTTAAAGCACTGAAGGACAAATCTAACAACCTAGGATACGATATTCAGTGAAAATACTCTTTTAAAAACAAAGCAATATAGACATTTCCAGGGAAACAAAATTGAGCACTTGTCACCATCAAAATAGCACTACACAAGAGATTAAAGATAGTTCTTTAGTTTGAGGGTATATAAAAAAGATGTAAAGTCAGATATCCAGGGAAGAATGAAGAACAAACAAAAATACATATTGGCTAAATTGATACTTTATAATTCTCTTCAAAGTGTCTTTAGAAATAGAAGAAAGGGGCTGAGCCCCGGTGGCGTAGTGGTTGTGTGCGGGACTGCGGCCCACTGAGACAGAGGTTCAATTCCAGCAGTGGGGCTGGGCCTTCTACTCCCACTGCCGGAGAGCAGTGATCCCCCTCCCCCCCCCCAAAAAAAAAGAAATAGAGGAAAGAACTAGGAGGCAAAAGTCATTTATAGAGGTGTAAATATAGGCATGTTATATGTCAATATAGTTATATATTATGATAGGGATATAAATCTATGTACATTTTTAACAGGTTTAATATTAAGGTAACAAATGGACATTGGGCCTCTATTCAAGTCCTCCTTGAATGCAAAAACACTTTGTTACAATGTATGATGCTCAGCTTCCTGACAAGATTGGTGCATAAGCTACTGTGGTAAAGAAAGTCGATGGTATCCAGCTATTAGAAGATATAGCATCTGGGGTCTTAGAGGCTTGATGTTCATCAAATGGTCATTTAGCAGGGAAGCAACAAAACCCACATGGAAGAAGCACACAAGCCTGTGTGATCACAAGGTGTACACAGGATCAGATATCAGACATCAGAAACCCAAAACAATCATATCAATGTGAACAAAGGGGAGTTGAATGGAGACCGAAAGCCCATTTGTAGACAATTGGACATTCCCTCACAGAGGGTCATAAGGAAGGGAGGAGGGACTGAGCTCTGGTGGCACAGTGGTTGTGTGCGGGACTGTGGCCCACTCGGCTGGTGGTTCAAATCCAGCAGCAGCTCTCCAGGAGCAAGGTTGGGCATCCTACTCCCACCAGAGGACAGTGATGCCGCCCCCCCCAAAAAAAAAAAAAGAAAGGGAGGAGTCAGCCAGGCTACAGTATAGCATCAATGAAGCAAACAATATTACTCTTGTTCTTTAATGCTTCCTCCACATTCGTGACCTCAGTTCTAACTTACAAATCCTGCTCAACCAGAGCATGTATACTGGTACAGATAAGAAGCTCTCAACACACAGAATCCAGGACAGATAAACCCCTTATGAATAGTAATTAGAGTAGCAATACCATGAGGGTAGGCGGAAGATGGAGAGAGAAGATGATCAATGTATAACACCCCACCCCAGACACCAGGGAGCTGAGCAACAGAATTGTGAATGAAGGGAGACAGCAGATGATGTAAGATATAAAGATAACAATAATTTATCATTCATGAGGGGCCCATGAGGGTGAGAAGTTGAGGGAGGGAGGAAAAACAGAGCTAATACTAAGGGCTCAAGTAGAAAGAAAATGTTTTGAAAACAATGATGGCAAGCTGTGCACAAATGTGCTCAATACAATTGATGCACAGATTCTTATAAGAGCCCCCAATAAAATGATTTATTGAAATAGACAAATAAAATGTCTTTAACAGATGTTATTACCACCGAATTGGCTCTGTCCCACAGGGCCCCTATGGACAATAGGACAGACTAGAACACTGTCTGATTCTGGGTCATCCTCACAACTTCTGTTAGGCTTGAGCCCATTACGGCAGCCACTGTGTCAACTCATCTCGTAAAGGCTCTTCTTTTTCTTCTTTTTCCTGTTTCTATTTCTAATTCCCCCCCCCCAACGATTTTATTGACATGTAATTTACATATCATACAATTCAGTAGTTAATCGTTCAATCATATCAAAAAGAATTGTACAATCATTACCACCTTCATTTTAGAACACCACACACACACACACACACACACACACACACACCCCTGGTTAAATCACCTTTAAAATGAGTTGTGCAATCACAATCAGTTCTAGTGATTCTTCCCCCCTGTCATTATTTACTCCCCATTATTTACTCCCCTTTCCCTCCCGATCACTCTCCCCCATCCTGTATATCCTATAAACCCTTGTATCGGTTATTATCACTATGCATCCACTAGGCATCCACTCCTTCCTCTGAGAAGCCCAACAGAAACAATAAGAAAACAAAATAAAAATAAGGTGGTAAGGATAAAATAATAGTATAAAGACCCAAAATACAAATAATGAGTTAGAAAAACAGATCCCCATCAACGTTCAATAATGCAGGGAAGAAATTTCTGCCATGAGTAACAGTGAGTAAAAGACTCTTGCCTCAAGGAGGTCAATTGCCCAATCCAGCATCGTCAAGATTACAGTGACTTCTGCCTGAGAGTTGGGCTGTTCAAGACTCTTGCCTATGGCTAGAGCGGAACTGCCAGTGGCTCAGTCTGACTGATACTCTGCAGGTGGGTGTTGGGTTTCCAGTGTTCTCCATCGCCCAACGAATTGGGTGTTCATAATTTTAGATCTGATGTTTCCCCCTTCACCATAGTCATCTTTGGATTGCATGAGCTGGTGTCTTTTTCCATGTGGACTTAGTTGACTCCTCGCTTGGATGCCTGCCTGTTTGAACACAAGCCTTACAGGGGTCTTTGTCTTCGCCACTGGCCCTCTTCTTTACCAACCTCAATGTCCCTCTCCAGGGACTGGTCTCTCTTTCGAACATGGAGAAAATATGTGAGATGAAGTCTTGCCATCCTCCCTCCTCAGGAACGTTCTGCTTGTACTTCCTCGGGACAAAAACTGAAAAGCACACCAGTTGCATCTCCTAGCAGAGACTGGAATGGAAATTTTGAAAGAAAGAAAAATAGCAAAAGAATAAATTATACAGTTCATTTTATAAAACAGTGCATTTAAAAAAATCCCAACAATAATAAAAAGGGCCAGGGTCCACATGAATTCTATCAAACATTCGGAGAAGAATGGAAATGGGGGACACAGGGTAGCAGTAAGATGAGTGAGGTTATCGTGGAGAATGTAATCAATGTGGTAAAACAAAATGTGTGTGAACTGTTGAACAGAAAACAGATCTGCTCCATGAACCTGCACCCAAGTCAGAATTTTAAAAATGTGAAATATATGAAACATATAAATAGCGAGATGGTAGATATCAATGAGGTTGCTCGAGTTTGGGGAGCAAAAAGGAGTCGGAAGGGACAAGATCGGGGCTATAGGGTGGGCAGGGTAAGGTTTCCCAGCCACAATTTCATGGCACCGTGCTTGGTGCCCTTGATGCACAAGCAGGTGCATCGAGAAAAAAATTGCCTGCTTGTAATTCTTCTGTTCCCTTTCTTACCAATGCAGTTTCCAAAGTTCTTCACATTTCCTCCTCAGTCCCTGTGCCCTGTCCTTGGAGAAACTGTATCAAGAATGCCTCTTTGGGATACCAAGGAATTGTCACCGTGGCCTCCTGAGCAGAACTCTGCTTCAAGTTGAGCTGGCACAGCAGAGCCCCTCGGGAACCATTGGTTTTTTTTTTAATGCTTTTATTGGGGGCTCATACACTTCCTATCACAATTCACATGTAAGTCCATTGCATGTCAAGCACATTTGTACATCTATTGCCCTCATCATTCTCATAACATTTTCTTTCTATTTAAGCCCTTAGCATTAATTCCTCCTTTTCCCCCTGCCTCCCTGCTCCCCTGCATACATCCTTGATAATTTATAAATTAGTATTACTTTGTCATATCTTACACTGTGTGATGTCTCTTTATACCCACTTCCCTGTTGTCTGTACCCCAGTGAAGAGGTTATCTGTAGATCCTTATAATTGGTTTCCCCTTTCTACCCCACTTTCCCTCAACCCTCCCGGTATCGCCACTCTCACCACTGGTCCTGAAGGGATCATCGGTCCTGGATTCCCTGTGTTTCCAGTTCCTATCTGTACCAGTGCACAGCCTCTTGTCTAGCATGATTTATAAGGTAGAACTGGGATCATGATAGTGGGAAGGAAGAAGCTTTGAAGAACTAGAGGGAAGTTGTATGCTTCATCATTGCTACAGTGTACTCTACCTGGTTTTTCTCCTTCCTATGACCGCTTTGTAAGGGGAAGTCCATTACCTACAGATGGGCTTTGGGTCCCCCTCATTTATAATAATAAAATTTTTTAGTTCTTTGATGCCTCATACCTGATCCCTTTGTCATCTTGTGGTCACACAGACTGGTGTGCTTCTTCCATGTGAGATTTGTTGCTTCTGAGCTAGATGACTGCTGTTTACCTTCAAGCCTTTAGGACCCCAGGCACTATAGCTTTAGATAGCTGGGCAGTTTTATTCACCACAATTGCATATGCACACATTTGTCTTCTGAGATCGTGTCAGGAAGGTGAGCATCATGGAATAATAATTTAATAGAACAAAGTGTTTTAGCAATGAGGAAGTACTTGAGTGGAGAGAAGCCACTGTTTTGATTGGCCTTGTATTTATTTTCCTTTAAGCTATCTTAAGAGAAAGGCTAGTATATTTCTGAAAGGACCTGTCTGTATCCAGCATTGAAGGAAGAAACATATTTAAGCAGATTTTTCTTAAAATATACCCATGTACATATGAACTAAAACCCTACTAGCAATGCTTTTAGCCTCACATAAAAAAAATTTTTTTTGCACAACCTACACAAGTAGTCTGTGAAGAACATCAGTGCTAGTGAATTTGTTTCCCCTAGAGTGCATTTAAGAAGACATGGAAGAAGACTACTAACAGCTTTAAAATTATCCCTTCATTATAAATGGCTATTTATAAATTACATGCCTTACCAGAAAGCACAGCAGAACCCAGCCGGGGCCTGCATGCTCTAAGATGTGTGTGGTCTGTGCTCATTTCTACAAAAGGTAGAAGGGAAGCAGGAAACATTCTCCTTCACAGCCTCCCTGGGATTCAACATGACCAACACCGTGGCTTCAGACTCCAGCCTATGAAACACCCTATTTCCCCTTTCTTTTAAGTCACTCTGCTTTTTGTTACAACAACCTTGGCAACCTAATACACTGTACACCTCTACTGTATATTATTCTCTGTGTGAGACAACCCTCTGAAGATGATCTACTGATTCCGTAGCATTCAGGGCATGGCTGATAAAGGTGTAGGAGGGAACGCTCTTGCGGGAAAGGTTGAACTTGCCAATGTATAACTGAGTTTTTTTTAAAAAAGTACACTGTGGAAGTTTTACATTAAAGTAACCTTGATCAAATTGCAACAAAAATATGAGGCATCAATAAATACATCTTCATTTGGACTGTGAAATCAGACTTCTTATGCTGCTAATGCTACTTGTGATAAAAAGTGCACTTTTTTTTATTCCATTCTGCTAAGCCCCTTCATGGTTTTAAAAAGAGCTTCTGTTTATTTCAAGATAAGAGTATTCTAAATCACCATTGTGGCCTCTATCTTAAGTCCTGTGAATGGTATTATTTCTACATGATGCATTTAAGCATTTAATCTCTGCACCGTCTATTGTGCCATGTAGGCAGCAGAACAACTTGATGCTGATCGCAGTGACACCCTCTCTTGTGAAACCTGTCCTGCTTTCACAACTGAAAACTTTTATTCTGCTTTATCATTATATTAGCTTTTGAGCAGAGCCCAAAGATTAAATGTTAGGCTTAGGGAAAAAAAAACCCACAGTATTTACTCACATGTATTTACTTAAAATCATCACTTTTATTGGAGGTTCGAACATTTTAACTAAATTTCAAAAGATATGTCTCAACTCAAAATATACTCAGGAAAATTTTCTATTGGCTATTGTTCATAATTCCTTTCCGATATTGTCTTGGGGTAGTTATATAAGAATACAATTACTTAAATGTTTATTCCCAAAGTTCTATTATCTATCTGTCTATGTACAGTGGAACTTCAGTCCATCTTTCTTCACCACATTTGCTGATCTTCTTATGTCCAACTAACTATCTATCATTCCTGGCTGGCGCAAATGGTTAACAAACTTATCTGCTATGCCAAAGTTGGATCGTTGAGTCCATCCAGTGAGGAGGCCTGTGAGGAAAAAGAATCCATTTCCATTGAATCACATTGTTCTGTGGATTTTTAAAATTATTATTTTGGTTCCCCCTTTCTACCCCACCTTCCCTCCACCCTCCTAGTATCACCACTCATGTCACTCGTCCTAAGGGGATCATCTGTCCTGGATTCCCCATGTTTCCAGTTCCTAACTGTACCAGTGTACACTCTTTGGTCTAGCTGGATTTCTCAGGTAAAATTGTGACCATGATAGTAGGAGGGAGGAAGCATTGAAGAACCAGAAGAAAGTTGCATGTTTCATAGTTGTCATCTATACCTTGACTGGCTCCTCTCCTCCTCGAGACCCTTCTGTAAGGGGATATAACGTTACCTAAAGATGGGCTTTGGGTTCCCTCATTTATAATGATATAATTTTTAGTTCTTTGATACCTGATACCTGATCCCTTTGACACCTTGTGGTCACACAGGCTGGTGTGTTCCTTTGATGTGGGTTTTGTTGCTTGTGAGCTCAATGGCCACTTGTTTACCTTTAAGCCTTTAAGAACCCAGACATTCTATCTTTTGATTGCTGGGTACCATCAGTTTTCTTCACCACATTTGCTTATCTCCTTATGTCCAACTATGTATCATTCCTGGATGGTGCAAGTGGTTAACAAGCTCATCAGCTACCCCAAAAGTTGGATAATTGAGTCTATCCAGTGAGGACCCCTGCTGGCATAGTGGTTATGCATTGGGTCGCTAACTACAGGGGCAGCAGTTCAAAATCACCAGTCCCTCCAAGTAAGAAAGACTGGCCTTTCTCATCCCATAAAGAGTTACAGTCTCAGAAACTCAGAGTCACTTCTTTCCTGTCCTATAAGGTCATTATGAGCTGGCATTGGCTGGGTGGCAGTGAAGTTTTGTTTTGTTTTAGAAATGCCACAGAAGAAAATCTAGTGATCTACTTCTGAAAAATCAGTCCATTTTACTCAGACAAAGATGGGGTCACTATGAATCAGAATCAACTTGATGGCAACTTAAAACAAATATCTACCTACCTGTATTTAACTACTCATCCACAGACATGACTATATAGTGCTGTTTTTCTTAAGTGGTATAGAGTCGATTCCAGTTCATCGCCATGCCATGCCCAACAAACAAATCACTGCCGGGGCCCTACGCCAGCCTCACAATTGTTAAGTTTGAGCCCACAGAGGCAGCCAGTTCCTCTACTTGAGGGTTTTCCTCTTTTTTCACTGTCCCTCAACTGTACCAGATGAGATTTCCTACTCCCATAAAAAGTTGCAATCTCGGAAACCCACAGGGGAAACTTACCCTCTCCTGTGACTTGATGGTAGCAGTGAGTTTGTTGGCTACTTGATGGAGCGTGGTGGCCTTTTCTGGGTACTGGTCTCTCTGGCTCATGTGTTTACAGTAGGTGAGATGAAGTCTTGCCATCCTGGCAATTCAAGAGTATCCTGGCTGTGTTTCCTCCAAGACAGAGTTATTTGTTTGTTAGCATCCCATGGTGTTATCAATATTCTTCACCAACACCACAATTCAAAGGCATCAGTTCTTGTCTGGTCGTCCTTGTTCATTGTTTGGTTTCCACATGCATATGGGGCAATTGAGATGATACTGGTCTGAGTCATGCATTTCTTAGTCCTCAAAGGGACATCTTTGCTCTTCCATATTAAAGTCGCCTTCGTAGTATATCTGTGCAATGTAGTATATCATTTGATTTCTTAACTGCTACTTCCATGGGTATTGATTGTGGATCCAAGTAAAAGTTATCATAATATTATGATAACTTTAATCTGTTCGCTGCTTATCTTGATGCTGTTTATATTACTATGTTAATATTGTTTATCATGGTGTTAGAAGAATATTTATGTTAAAGTATCATCCATGTGGAAAGCTACTAGTCTTTGACTGTCATCAGTAAGTGCTTCAAATTCTCTTCACTGCCAGCAAGCAAAATTGTGTCATTTGCATATCACAAGTTTTTAACAACCTTCCCTCAACTCAATGCCTTGTCTTCCTATAGTCTACCTATATTTCTATTCCCTCTACTCATTTCTAAGAAATGTTGAAGTCACCCATTAAAATGTGGCTTTTGTTCATACCTCTATTTATTACTCATGTATTTTTGCATGATTTCGTTTCCATGACACTATGCTGGCTGATTTGAAAATGTGGAGGCATAAAACCTTTTTGGTGGACTATTACATATTATAAAAACAAGCTAACCATTTATTTAGCTAATAATTTATCCCCTTGAATTCATATTTCCGTGTATTACCACTGCTCTTATTTTCTTCTTGACATCTTCCTGATGTATTTTGTGTCATCAAATGTATGCTGTTTTATCTTAGAAGATGTCTCCTATAGGTAGGATATTCATAAGGCCTGTCCCTTAAATAACAATAATTCATATTATCAGTCCTACAATGATTTTTTATTTTGTTAATTCCGCCTTTGTATAATCTTTTATCCTTGCAAGGGTAGTGATTTATTTAATGTAACTTTATTAAAGTCTTTAACTTCTGCCAAACAACCTTTTCTCACATGGATTTGGTAAGAAGATGGGGGAAGATACTTATAGGATTCACCTGTGAGTAAGTGTGAGTAGGGTATCCTGAAATGCTATCCTTCTCTGTGTATAAAGTGAGCCCTCTGAGAAGCAGGAAGGAGACTCTCATTACGACCAAAAGCCAGGAGTGAAGTGCAGTCTTCTGGACCCGAGATCCCTGAACAGTGAACCTCTTTGATCCAGAAATGACATGGCAGGAGCAGCAAGTACTGATCCAGGAGCCGACACAGGAAACAGGGGTGGATTTCCCATCCCACAAAGCAAGTAAAGTTGAGTGCTTTGGGGCAGGAGGATGGCTATGGAATGGGGTGCCTCTGGTCACTTAATTCAGGGAGCTGGGTTTGTGGCTCATAGAGCGTGAGCTGAGTGTCTTCAGGTTGAGGTTTACAGCCAACCTGTACCATGTGAACAACTGCATTGTGAGCATTTCTCAATTGCATTACAACCCGTTTGCTTCCTTAGTAAACCCTTTCATCATGAGTGTTATCTGGGGGTTCTGTGTCATCATTTCATTGGATATTTAAACCAAGAGAGCTAAAATACAGAGTCCTAGTGAACGCAACATAATTATGCTTATTGATTTTGTTTTGTTAAATCAGCTTTTCAGTATTTCTTGGTATGAGTAAAGTTTTAATTATGTCCTTACTGATTTGGAATGTGTCACATACAGTGTGATCTGTGGTAAACTAAAAACATCCCCTCTTGGTCCCCTCTTTTCAGCTCTTTAAGAAACATCTTCCACTCCATAGAGGGCTCAGGCACTAGTAGGTCTCTCAGTCACTATGCTCACCCTTCTGCCATGCTTGAAATGGGAAGAGAACTCAAGCTAGCTAGTGAGATCAGTTCATTTGTCTGCTCATAAAAGTTAGCTCAAGGATGAATGAGCCTATCACTGAAGTGTGGTCAGTCAGAATCTTTCCTGGTATCAAAATGATTCACCATAGTAAAATGCAACCTTTGGAATATGACTTTCCTCCCCTCTCCACCAGAATTACAATTTTTTTTTAAATTTGAAGTTTTTATATTATATTTCTATTGTGTGATATTTACATGATTCCTTATTAAGGTTTATGTCCACATTTACATTTCTTCAAATGTATCTACAAAAAGATGAAATTCCTTGCTCAATATTATTTCTTTTAGCTCATGTTCTCCTATTAATTTTTTTGTAAGTGTATCTCAGGGTTTGGGGAAAGTACTGAAGTTTCTGTGTACTTAGTTGAATAAAAAAATGTGTTTTAAAAAAATATGTCAATGAAGATTTGTGCTGGTAGGAAAAATTTAAATTCAAATAGGATATTCCTAAGTTTCATCCCTTAAGAGGCTACTGCATCCATTCATATTATTGTTACTGCTATTACTTTTAATGCCACCTTCTTATAATCTTTCATCATTGCAGGCATCATGATTTATTTAATGTGGCTTTTCTAGCCAAAGTTTTTAACTCCTGCTCCATGACCTTTTTCCTATATGGGTTTGGTAAGAATATGGGGGAAGATACTTCTTGGGTTCACCTGTGAATAATTGTGAATTTTTAAATTCAAAGTCTTTCTATTTCCTATTTGATTTCAGTAATTTCAGAGAAATTATTCCATTTTTTCTTTGCATCCCATGGTAAAGATGGAAGATATAAATTCATCTGATTCCTGGCCACTCAGAGCTATTAAAAATTATTTCTGGAGCTGAGAAATGTACATAGAATGTTAAGTGTATCCTTTTTCATTAGGTCCGCTTGCAAATAAACCTATGATGTCTTTGCATCTTGATACAAAGAAAATTAATTTTATTATTTTAAAAGCTACTTTTAGGCAAGTCAAATTATACATGAATGTATACGCTCACTGTGAGAAGGTCAAGAAACGAAATACCCAGAGTAAAGGCTTATAGTTCCTTGATAAAACCAAACTCACCACCATCCAGTTGATTCTGACTCACAGCCTCACTTATAGGCCTGGGGAAGTGGCTGGATACTGAGACTCATTCTGTGAATAGAAAGTCTCATTTCTCTCCTAAAGAGCAGTTGGTGGTTTCAAACTGCTGAGCTTGGGGTGAGCGGCTCAACAGTAACCACTTTGCCACCAATTTTCCTGTGGTGATGTCAAGATATGTTCCCTACATCCCCTTCAAGGACAAGCTGTTGTCCCACTTGTCAGCAAGCTGTAAACTACTTCAGGACTTGTCTTAGGTACAGGGAGCTGCCATCTACTAGCTAATGGTATCTGGGGGTAAAAGGGTCCAGCCATTCCGACCCTGTGCAAGTCACCCCATAACAGATGATTATCTGGATATAGTCTACATTCTCATAATATTGGCTAATGAGAGGCCCGGGACATTGGATGAGGCTTCCTCAGTCCAAACTTCCATTTATATTTCCCCTTCAATCTCTCCCTTCCAGAGATGTTGATCACTAAACTATACTCTGCCTACCAGATTTAGACTCTTTGTGGTTCAGATTCATGGAAACTTCATGTGCAACAGAACAAAACAGTGCCCAGGTCTGCTCCATCACCGTGACCACTGCTATGTTTGAGTCCAATTGTTGTGGCTCTGTGTCAATCCAGCTCATGGAGCATCTCCCATACCTCCACTTGACCAACCACCATGTCCACCTCCAGAAACAATGCGTGCACAGGAAGAGAGTGAATCTAGCTGTAGCGGTCATGTGCTTATGTCAATTTCATGATTGCGATGTAGGGGTGGAGTCTAGCCTGTTAATCTGGAGATAACCATTGAGCAGTCAATGAGGCCTCTGTGCGGGCATGGCTTTCTCCTGAGACTTCTGGGAAATCTAACACTATTTTCCCTGGTGGAGATGAGAAGCCGTCTCCCCAGTTGTTGGGAGTCAGTCTCTGTGACAACGAACTACGGAGGGGACATGATGGCAGCATCTGAGGAGCTGGAGGAGCCGGAGGAGAAGCCACGCAGCCTTGTGCTGATGGAACCAGGCATCTGAAGCTGGAGAAGCCATGTGGAGACCCCTGCCAGCGCTGAGTTGCTTCAACCACCACTGGATGCTGTTGATGGACCCTGAGCCCTGGAAGCAAGGAGTCATGGGGAGACCCCTGTTGGCGCCGGGCCTCTGCACCCACTTACCTGTGACTTCATGAGTCAGAAGGAGACTTCATAGACTGGTATCGGGCATATGGGCTAATATCGGACTTATGACTTAGAACTGGACTGGGTTGGGATGCTTTCTCAATGTTCCATTCCTCTTGTATATAAACCTTACCCTTATATCCATATGTGTGTCTATGAATTTGTTTTTCTAGTCTACCCGGACTAACACACTAGCCAATAGTCTGTGATCTATCTGGTTTTACTGACTGATTCTCAGAAGTAAATCATCAGGCATTTTTTCATAAATTGTCTTGGTCTATAAATTCCACTGAATCCTGTCAATATTAGGTGATCCTGCTGGTTTTTGATATGGCAATAGTGTGGTATTAATATTAGTAGGAGTAGATCCTGACTTAGTGACCCTGTATACAATAGAACAAAACACTGCTTAGTCCGGTGCCATCTTCCCTATTATTTTATTAGAGCCTATTGTTTCAGTCACTGTATCAATCCATCTCTGTGAAATTCTTCTATGTTTTATGCTGACTTTCTACTTCAGCAAGCATGATGTCTTTTTTTATAGGAATTAGTCTCTCTTGATAATATGTTTAGGGCTGAGCCCCGGTGGCGTAGTGGTTGTGCGCGGGATGCAGCCCACTGGGACGGAGGTTCAATTCCAGCAGTGGGGCTGGGCCTCCTACTCCCACCACCGGAGAGCAGTGATGCCCCCCCCCAAATAAAAATAAATAAATAAAAAAAGATAATATGTTTAAAGTATGTGAGATGCTTCTAAGTAGTATTCTGGCTGTACTTCTTCCAAGGCAGACTCGCTCTTTTGGCAGTCTGTCATACTTTCCATATTCTTCATCAGCCCCATAATTCAAATGCATCAATTCTTCATTGGTCTCCCTCAGTCAATGTTTAACTTTCACATGTATATGAGGTGACTGAAAACACCATGGCTCAGATCAGATGCACCTTAGCCCTCAAAGTGACATCCTTGCTCCTGAGTGGGTCTTTGAAGGAGTCTTGTGGTATAAATTTGTAGCATTATAGCTACACACAAGCCATCTTGGTGCCTCATTTGTGCAATATGACTTGGATAGACCAATGTCATGACTTCAAAATGAGAAGATATGGATACTGTAACAAATTGTGGTGAAGAAAGATGGTATCCAGCAATTGGAATATTATTTGATGTCTTAAAAGCGTGTCTTAAACAATCATTAAGTGAGATGTCAGCTAAGCTTACGTGGAAGAAGCCCACCAAAGTGTATGATCCAATGATTATGAATAATCAAATTTAAGACCAGAGAAGGGAGTTGTATTAGAGTTTAATTTGTGACCACTTGGTTAACACTGAGACTTAAAAATGCATTTGCAGAGTCTGAATGGAGTAAACTTCCACTGAATTCTCTCAGGTCATTAACTAGAGATGTGAAAAACCTCATCTTCAGAGTATATCAGAATATGAAATAATGCAAATATAGTCAGTTGAATTTTAACATCATTTCATTTATTTCCCCTTTGACCCATTTTTAATGTTTTCATTTTTATTATTTTCATCTTTCTTTTGAATTGAGGTTTTTCTGTGTTTTATTTTATTATTCTTCCTGGAGGATTTTTTTTTGGCATGCTGGGGTGGGGGGAGAGTGAAGAGCATGCTTTTCTTTATATGCAATCCAGGACAGGTAAATGTATAAAGACAGTAACTACATTAACACTTTCTTAAGGTTTGGCAGGAGAGACCTATAACAATGAGTATAAAATAAAGAAAATGTTCTAAAATTGATCGTGGTGATGATTGCAAAGCTTTTTGTAATATGTTCAAGCCATTGAGTTGGATGGCACGTGAACTATATGCCAATAAGCTTTTTTTTTTAATTTTATGTTTTTGGGTTTTTGGGGCATCACTGCCCTCTGGTGGTGGGTGTAGGAGGCCCAGCCTTGCTGCTGGATTTGAACCTCCAACCCAGTGGGCCGCAGTCCCGCGCACAACCACTACGCCACGGGGGCTCAGCCCAAGCCTCTTTTTTTTTTTTTTTTTTTTACAGACATCACGATGAGGAGAAAGATTTAGTTTCTTCTGGCCAGGTGAAGCTGGAAGCACAATCTCAAATCAAGCTTTCGGTTTGGAAAAAGGAGCAAACAAGGCAGTACATGCAACCCAGTGCGCACTCCTTCTGAAAGTTGGCAGTAGTTCTCCTTCCTTCCTGCACGGATCAGCGGTGTTACCTCAACCACAGTGCGAGAGACTGGCTGGCAGGCCATGGAGATTCAGTCTTAGCATGAGCGCTCAGAGAGAACCAACATCAGAAGATGATATCAGAAGTGAGGTCGGAAGACAGGCGATAGAGTGGGGGTTCTGAATGGATAAGTAGCTTGCGTAACCAAAACAAGTAATTAAAATTAATAATTGCAATGGGTGCTGAAAACTCCATTCCTGGTGCTAAGTAGGGAGGAAGATGACACTTTCTGCTCCCATTAGGAATTAAAATCTGGGACTCCCACAAGGGCAGGTCGGCTCCTTCTCACAGCTGCAGACAATTCAGGGGCCTCTCCGCAGTCCAACAACATGTGATTCCCTCAGGACCTGTTTCTGTATTTTTCCTAGCCACCACCACATCGCTATCTAAATGAAGTCATGCAGAACCAGGGATACGCTGGGTCTGATAAGGAGGAGAGGGATTATACCCCCAGAAGAACTGTATCCTCAAGCTTGTGCATACCTGCCAGGACAGGGGGGGGTATACATGGGACAGAACCTGAGGGTACTTACAACATGATTAAAGAGTGACAGAGATGATTGATTTGCGAGCAAGCTCAAAGATATATGTAGACTTATTGCTTGGAAAAATCTCAAAGAGATGGTAAGAACTCAGTGCTTCAACCATAGGAAGCTCCTCAGAGGACAGGAAAAAAATGTGTTGGCCTACAAATTATGCGAAGTTGTAATGCCAAATTACTGTGGGGGACAATGAGTACAGGGATGGAAAGACTCAAGAGACTGGGAATACTCAAGAGGACTCATCGTATGAGCTCAGAAAACCCTCTGGAAGATGATGTTCACAGTACCAGAATATACCCCGACACGAGGGCCAGAGAGGATGTCCTGCGAGGACACCACACTACTGAAACCTGTCAGTGGTGCCTCTCTTCTCTAAGCCTGGGGAGACGATTATAGAATTAGGCTGACAGGAACCCAAAACAATAGAAGCCAGGTGGCAGTGCTTAACTGTTAGCAGCCAGGTGGATGCAATTACTCTCATGAGCCAGAGGGTTGGAATGACAGCCAAGGGGATCTGACCCCAAGCAGGTTATGTAGAGGGTTAATCAAACAGGTGACCCAAGGGGGAAAAGTGATGAGCATCCAATATGCATATTACTCAGCTTATACCATTATAGCTAATTGAGGATGAATGACCAGAAGGCTGCGTGCCTTCAGCATAATCAAAAGACATCATGATTTTTCCATTTGTGCACCTTGGCCTTGACTGAAGAGGAGGACAGAGCTCACATGAAGAAGGCACTGGCACTTGCCTGGCACACATCAGTAATTTTTTCCCTAGTCCTTCTCCAAAGGGTTATAGGTCATTTCCTCAATTAACTGCACTTTCAGGAAAGTGATGCCTACATCCTAATCCTTGGAACATGTGAATATGTTATGCTATAGGATAATAGAGAATTAAAGTTTCTAATCAGCTCACATTAGCAAATTTCAGTGTGTTTCAAAATACTCTAAGTATATGTTGAGCAAATAATCTTAAAAGCTGGATGTGTCAGTCCAGGTCGACTAGAGGAACGAATTCCATAGACACGCATATGAATATAAGGAAAAGGTTTATATATGAAAGGAATGTGATACTAAGAAGGCATCCCAATCCAGTCCAGTACAAAGTCATAAGTCTGATATTAACCCACATGCCCGAAATCAGTCTACAAAGTCTCCTTCCGACTCACAAAGTCACAGGTCAGTGGATGCAGACTTCTGGAGCTGGCAGGGGTCTCCCCGTGGCTTCTCACTTCCAGGGTTCAGGGTCCATCAACAGCATGCCACTCCAGCTTCAGAGGTTTGGCTCCATCAGGGCAAAGCCGTGTGGTCTCTCCAGCTTCTCGGACGCTGCCATCTTTTCTTTCTTGTGACTCATCGCCTCTGAGACTAACTCCCAACAACTGGGGAAGATAGCTTTTCATCTTCGTGAGGGAAATATCACAAGATTTCCCACAAGTCTCAGGAGAAAGCCAGGCCCACATAGAGGCCTCATTGGCTACTCAATGGCTATCTCCAGATTAACAGGCTAGATTCCACCCCTACATTTCAATTATGGCAATGGGTGTGTAAAAGTGGCCTGCATACAACTGATGTTGTTAGGGATTGTGATGGGAGTTGTATAGACCCCCAATAAAATGATTCATTAAAAAAAAGGGAGGGGAGAGGGAAGGT
>PVJH01017031.1:21015-38394 GCA_004026705.1 Nesogale talazaci
AAATCATACTTTATTGGTAAATCTGTTGCCAAAAGACTTCTTTAAAGTGTGTGGTAATTACATAATTTCCTGTCATCTTGCAAAAAGGTAGAGTCTAGCCTGTCAATCAAGTCATAGTCAATGGGGCCTCTGTGTGGCCTGAGAATTCTAGGAATTCATGTCTTCCTTCTTGGAGGTGGGGCACACACTTTCTCCCTGTGAGACATGCCTGTTGACAAGCCACATGGAGTTATGCCAATGATAACCAGAGCTTTGGAACTGGAGGAGCCACATGGGGACCCGTGCCAGCGTTAAGATATTCTCACTGAATCCGTAAGACTTCCATCCACTGGCCTATGAGCTTCCTGCACTCAGCATCATTGTATGTGTTGCACAAGTCTGAAGAGGTACTTACTGCCTGTTATTGGACATATGGGCGAATATTGGTCTTATGAACTTGGTCTGGACTGGGCTGGAATGTTTTCTTAATATAAAATTACTCTTTGGTATAGAATTCTCTGTTATACACATATAAGTGTCTATGAATTTGTTTTTCTCGTCTATCCTAACAAGCACAAAGTGTTAAAAAAAAAAACACCCAAAAATATCACTTTGAGGACTAAGGTGCATTTGACCTAAGACATGATATATTCAGTCCTCTCATATACATGCAAAAGCGGGACAATTGATCAGGAAGACCAGACAATTGATGCCGTTGATTTATGGTCCTGGTAAAGAATGTTAAATCTATCATGCACTTCCAGAGAATGCTTCAATTTGTCTTGGAAAACGTACATTGAGAATGCTCTTTAGAAGTGAGGATGGGGAGACTTTATTTCACATACTTTGACTATGTGATTAAGAGGGATCAGTCCCTGGAAAAAGACATCATACAGTGTAAAGCACGTACTCGGTGAAAAAAGACTCATGCCCCCAAGAAGATGGAACAACACGGTGGTTGCAACAGTGGGCTCAAACTTAGCCATGAGGGTGAGGATGGCCTAAGGCTGGGCAACGTTTTGTTACAGTGAATTGGAATCTATGCATCGGTGCCTAGTGACAACAGTCAGCTTATTTAAGCTACAGTGATAGTCTTAGTTATCAGTATCTATTGTAGAAAGTTGGTGGCTTTGGCAAATACAAGTGGATTGCTTTAGCAAATGCCTTCTGTCAGAGTTTAGAAGGTTATAAGTCTAAACACGTGGTAGCAGCTCTAGGCGAAGGACTTTGTTCTCTCTGTCCTTGTCTCCTTTCAACAGCTGTGGGCCCAACATTTCTCTGAGGGCTCCATGTCTCTTGGCATCTCACAGTATAGTTTATCATAATCATATAGACTGAAAAGATCTGGACTGTCTGAATGTCACCCTGAGCTACTGCATCAAAGATATTTTCCTAATCAAAATGGATGAACAAACAGTGGTTCGCAAGCTGGAGGCCTTGGCAAGACACTTGCATGCCTGATGGTAGAAGATAAACCCTATAAAGACTCAGAAACCTATTACATTTGGGAGAAAATAGATTTCAGTAGTCAGGGGCATAATAGGATATCCTTCAACGTGAAAGACAAACCCTTGCATCTTGCACCCTCCACTATTAAGAAGAACGTGCAATGCCTGGTAGGCCTTTTCAAATGCTAGAGACAGCATATTGTACATCTAGGAATAATGCTCTGGACCATATACTGGGTGACACAGAAAACCATAATTTTTCAATGGATCCTAGAGCAAGAAAGAACTCTGCAGCAATTCCATAGCAGCCCTGCTGTTCAGTGCAAATGACCCAACAGTCCCTCTCATATAAAACATGGGTGATGGGTCAATGTGTGGTGTGGAATTTATGCCAGCCAAATGCAGGCCCCAGAGGGTTCTGGAGCTAGTTTATACCCTCTCTGGCCTTTTAAAAAACAACTTCTGCCATGAGATTGGACTCTGTTAGAGATTAAGCATGTGACCACAGGGAATCATATGATTGTATATTTAGAACTAGATCAGAGTCACCAAATTGTAAGATAAGGGAGTGTGTTCGTTTGGGTTCTGAAAAGAAGCAAAACAAGGGATACATGCATATATGTGTATATAGAAAGGTGTACGTTCAGTCCCGTTCAAGTCCAAAGGTTACGTGTAAGCAGGAGGAGTTGATGAAAAGGAAGCAGCAGGAGGAAGCAGAAAGATCATCAGCTTGTGAATGCAGAGCAAATAAGCCCATGGTCGACTGTGTGACTCTAAGGTTGGTAGATTGCTGGTAGTTCCTGAGATTGACAGATGACACCACAGAGGATCAGCAAACCAGCCAGACACAGGATTCGTTCCAACAGAAGGTGTAGGAGCAAGAGGGTGCTTCATTGTACTCAAGATCTCTTCTATACAATAGAGCACAACCCCCAGCAGGTCTCCAGTGAGACTGCACCCTGATGGAGAAGTTGGGCTCCACATCCGCCTTGATTCAGATATGTCTAGTTGACATCCAATGTAACCATCACAGGCTGTCCAAGTTGCAAGTCTTGTTAAGTGGAAATTGGCATACCTGGGATTGCCTATGAGTAAGTAGCTACATGAACAATTATCTCCGATCCCTAAACCATTGATTATTCTAATAGCTGGGCTTCTTCTTCATCTTCTTCTTTTTAAACCAGTGCTTCTATCAGCTTACACTTATGGCTACTACAGAAAACCTTTACAACAGCATAACAGGAATTTACAGATTGGGCTACTTACTGTGGAGATGCAAGCTGAAAAGGGGAAGTAACTACACTACAACTTCTCACCAAAGAGGCATTAAAGACACTGAGCAGACACTGAGCATGGTTGGTCATCCATTTTTGTGTGGGAGGAGGAGTAGCCTAAGGTTAGAATATCTAGAAACTCACAGACAACAAAAAAATGAATCTGGACATTCGGGAATGGAACTAATGTGGAGACCTTTGTATCATATGCTGACATGCATCAAAGGGTATCAATCACACAAGAGACATTTAACAACCAAGTAGGCAAACTTACTTGATCCTTTGACACTGCTAAGCCTTCATCATTGGCTACCTTAGAGCTTGCACAGTGAACATTTCAGTGGAATGTTCCAAGGGGGAGAGATTGAGATTATACAGGGCTTCCATTTTAACTAAGCCTAAATTGAATACTACTGTCAATGAATGTCCAAACTTCCATGCAGAGATCCTAGTGCTGAACTGCCAATATGCACAATTCTTTAAAGAGAGTCCCCAGTCACTTGCTGAAAAGTTGACTACCTTGAATTGTTTCTATCCTGGAAGGGCCAGAAATTTTTTTCATAGAAAAATACAAATACTAGCTGAGACCCGGTAGCACAGTGGTTGTGTGCAAGACTGCGGCCCACAGGGTTCAAGGTTTAAATGTAGCAGCAGCTCTCCAGGAGCAAAGCAGGGCCTCCTACTCCTACCAGGGCAGTGATGAGGGAAAAAAATGCAAATACCATATATAGTCATGTATAAACTGAGTTTTTCAGCACATTTTTAATGCAGATTTTGTGGTAAAATCAGGTGCCTCAGCTGATACTTGGGTTGACTTATACTCGAGTATCGAGTATATATATTTTTGACATGGGCTTGCCTTTCTTTCCCTTACGCTTCAAGCAAGATCAGTATCAGAGTTTATGAAGTGTTCCATCCATTAGGATGAGATCCCAGTGTGATCGATTTTCTTGGAAAAGTGCAAACTAGATGTCAGTGGAGCAGCATCTTCCCTGACTGAGCTAGGTAGTCTCTCCTGAAGAACCTGTACTGGTCTCTGATGTAGATTCTTTTCAAGGAATTGCTGACTTCCTTTAAGACCTACTCCTATTCCTCTTATTGCTTCTTAATTGTAAACACACTTAGGAGCCATCACATCCCAGAGAGTGAGATGCAGTGACTCAGGAGGTGACACTATATACACCGAAATGAATGCAACCATAAAGCCAAGAAATATGAATATTTATGAAAATTGCTCACAAGATGCTAAATCAAGGTCTCCAGAAATCCTGAAATTCAGATTATTTTTTCACCACCATTGGACAATTTCTCAGGTAAGTGATACTAACTTTTTTGGGGGGGAGTATAAAAAGATTTATAATATCAATTTTTGTCAGGGTAGCAGGGTCCTTCCTCTAGACAAGAGGATCTAGGCTTGAAAATTGACAGCTAGCAGTAGGAACGAACTCCGTGATACAATATCGCCAGAGCTGGGGCTGCAAGGGCAGCACCAGATATCTCTGTTGGGAGCCTGCATCAGGTTCTGATGTGGTTGTTAGGTGCCATGAATTGTTCTGACCAACAGCAACCTTATGCATCACAGAATGAAACACCGCCTGATTCTGCACCAGCCTCACAATTGCTCCTGTGCTTGAGCACATTGTGGCAGCCACTTTGTCAATCCACCTCCTTGAGGGTCTTCCGCTCTTTTGCTGACCCTTCACAAGCACGATGGCCTTCTCCGGGGACTGGCCTCCCCTGACATGCCCAAAGTATGTGAGATGAGGTCTGGCCATCATTGCCTCTAAAGAATACTCTAGCTACACTTCTTCCAATACAGATTTGTTTGTCCTTTTAACAGTCTTCCAATATTCTTTTCCAACGCGACATCTCTAATGCATCAATTCTTCAGTTTTCCTTCTTCTTTATCCAGTTTTCACATGCATGCGAGGCAATTGAAAATACCATGGCTTGGGGCAGGCACACCTGAGACCTGAAAGTTACATCCTTGCTTTTCAACACTAAATAGATCTTTCAACACTAAGAGGAAGAACATGCCCAGCATATCTTAAACGGAGAAAAGAAACAAACAAAACCACCAAAACCTCAAGCCTCAATAGTTAGGTATTATTCCAGTCAATGCAAAAAGAAAAAAAAAAGTAAGCTTCACTCCAGCCTCCATTAGAGTGATAGGCTTCTTCCTGTCCTTTTATCTTCGAAGCGTGTATGTCATAGATGGTCAGCTAGAGACTCTCCTTACTGGACTAAGCACCAACTGTCTTCTTCAGGCACCAAACTCTATGTAGATGACATTTTCTTCATTTCCCTCTTTACGCTTAAGGCTCTATCCACATTTTGTCTATTAGTCAGCTGGGATTTGTCTTATTAACGACTGGGGAGAGGGATATGTGCTCAGGCTATTTTCTCAGTATGGATAACTCCTAATCCATTGATTGCTACTTTCCGTATCTTATCTGTACTTCCTTCATTGAGAACTCTGATTACATAGATGTTAATGCTCCTGGAGCTAGCTTCTATTTTATGACACTCATAAGGAACAGGAAGCTAAGGCAAATGGAAGAAATGAAGTCAAAGAGCTAAGCACAAAAATTTGCAGGGCAGCTTGAGAAGACAAAGTCAAATATTATCATGAAATGAGCAAAGCCTCGAGGGAGGAAGCGAAAAAGAACTTGCTCAGCGTATCTGAAACTGAAAACACAGACAAACATGAAACTCAAGTCTCAAGTTGCGCTATTAAAAGATGCTAAGGAAAAAATATTGAATGATGCAGAAAGCATCAAAAAATATGAAAAGCATACCCAGAATCACTGTACCAAAAAGAATCGATAGGCATTTGTGGTAGTTACAAAATTTCATGTCAACCTGACAAAAGAATGAAGGGGTGGAGTCTAGCCTATCAATGAGGTCCTACTCTGATAATCCCTCCTTGTGGGTATGTCCTTCTCATGAGGGTTCTGGGAACTGTCTCTCTCTGATTCTGCCTTCAGGAGAGGCAGGCCTTTCTCTCACTCCCTCACTCTGACTCACAGCCCTGTTGATAGCCCATGGAGCCACGGTACGGCAGCCAGAGTCCTGGAGATGTGTCCCCTGCCATTGGATCCACAGGACTTTCCACCCATCAGCTGTGATCTTCCTGCATTCAAAATGATTGCATGTATTGCGTGAGTCTGAAGCGGAATTCCTGTTCCTAATTTTGAACTTATGGACTTGATTTGGAATGGGCTGGAATATTTTATTGATGCAAAATTACTTCTTGATATAAAGTTCTCTCTCGCACATATATGAGTGTTAATGAATTTATTTCTCTAGTCAACCTGGTCGAACACTACATTCTACCATTTTATGAGGTAGCATATAAGCAAGAACCAAGGGTACTGAAGGAAGAAGTTCAAGGTACACCAAAAACATTCGCCCCAAACAATTCATTAAAAAAAAATCACACTCAATGCCATCTAATTAATTTTGAGTTAATTTTGGCACATAGAGACCCTAGGTGATCCTGGTTGGGTGCCCTTGAGTCAGTCCCCACTCTATGTACAACAGAAGGAAACACTGCCTATTCCTGTACCTCCTCACGATTGTCACTATACACTTCAGTCCATTGTTGCAACCACTGTCAATCCATCTTCTTGAGGGCCTTTCTCTTTTTCACTGACCCTTTCCTTTATGAAGCATGATGGCTGTCTCCAGAGATTGGGCTCTTGACCACATATCCAAAGTACTTAAGATGATGGGCACTTTAGCCATATTTCTTCCAGGACAGATTTGTGTGTCCTTTGTCAATCCACATACAATACTGTCAATATTCTTTGCCAGCACCACAGTTCGAACACATGGGGCCATCTTGGGTCTTCCTTATTCAATATCCAACTTCCACATGAGCACGAGGGAATTGAAAATATCGTGACTTGCCTCAGGTGCACTTTAGTTCTCAAAGTAGCATCTTTGTTTTTCAACATCCTAAAGAAGTCTAGTACAGCAGATTTACCAAATGTAACATGTCTTCTGATCTCTTCACGGATGTGCCCGTGAGAATTCACTGTGGCTCTACGCAAGATGACTCCTTGACTACTTCAATATTTTCTCCATTTATCATGATGCTACCTATTGGTCCAGTTGGTCTTCTTTACATTGTACTGTAGCTCATATTGAAGGCTGCAATTCTTGACCTTCTTCAGTAAGTGCTTCAAGTCTCCCGCACTTTGAGCAAGGAAGGTCGTGTCACTTGCATATCACAGGTTGTTAATCCTGATGATGCAGTCTTCATATAATCCAACTTCTTGGATTATTTTGCTAAGCATACAGATTGAATAAGAATGGCGTAAGGATACAACCTGGATGCACACCTTTCCTGATTTTAAACCATGGAGTCTTCCTTTTCTGTTCCCGCAATGGCCTCTTGATCCATGTACAGGTTCTGTAAGAGCTTAGTAGAGTGATGTGAAGTTCTCATTATTTTCAAACCTATCCATAGTTTGTTATGCTCTGTATAGTTGAATGCCTCGACATAGTCAATAAAGCACAGGTAAACATCTTTCTGGTAGTCTCTGTTTCCAGCCGACATCCATCTGATGTCAACAATGATGTTCCTTGTTATTCAATATTCATGAATATTCAATGATATTCAGAGTCCTCTTTTGGAGAGCGGCAGTGAAAAGGGGGAAGAGCTTTGATCAGATGGATTGGCACAGTAGTTCCCACAATGGTCTCAAGCATAGGAATAATTGTGGGCCATGTTTCGTTCTGTCCCGCCATGGGTGGGAACCAACTTGGTGGCATATAATGGCAACAACAACAACAACAAGTTTTAAAATTTTCCTCAAATTTTATCTTCCAGGCTGTCCATTAAAAATTTCACCTGTCGGGCTGAGCCCCGGTGGCATAGTGGTTGTGCGCGGGACTGTGGCCCACTGGGATGGAGGTTCAATTCCAGCAGTGGGGCTGGGCCTCCTACTCCCACCACCGGAGAGCAGTGATGCCCCCCCCAAAAAAAAACTAAAAAAAAAAAAAAGAGTAAAAAAAAAATTTCAGCTGTCTTATTATTTAGAACTTCATAGCTCTTCTTATTTTGACAATGGCGTCTTTATTTTGAAAAACTTCTTTTATATTGGCAACTACTCTTTTTTTCATGGCAATCAGGGCTGGGTTGATGAAGACCTTGTTTCATCCCCACGAACTCTGAGAATATGAATTTCATCTTTTCACGTGTTTTTTTTCTGTGTCCCTTTGCCTCCTTCTGCCTTGGGGTCAGCTATTTTGCTTGCTCATCTTTATAGTTCAAGCTGTGGTTCTTTTTGTAGATGTGTTTTGATTTTGGTTATCTCCTCACATTTTATAAAAAGGATCAGATTTAATAGAATTCTATTTCATTAGCAAGAATAAACTTAACCTGCTCTGTTCTCAGTGGCTATGGTGTTTGGCAATGTTGGAAGGGGGTTTAACTAAACAAAGAGCTCTGTGGTTAGCAATCACATGAATAGCCACTAAGCCACCAGGGCTCCCTCATCATCTTAGGTGCTATAAAGTACATATGTGCAAAAAGCATTGTCTGTCTTTGGATAACTGTGGAATTCATTGTACTAATAGGAAAACATTTTTTTCCCTTAACGTCTTTCAATTTCTTTTCTGTTATAAGTCTTTCCCTCACTAGAGCACCAGATGTATTATTAAGAGAGTACATATCTTTACATTCCAGCAAAAAACCCACAAACGATTGGCCTATACTTTATTGTAAATTCAACATTATATACTGATGCCATGTTTGACCTATCAGTCATTCTGAGCAAGGCTCTGGTGAAGGGAAAGAAAATGGCAGGTTCTGAAGGAGGCTGCTGATGTCGATGAGGAAGGGAGACAATGAAACTCAAGGAGATGGAAGCAAATCTACTAGGTCTGAGGCATTTTAAAAAATTCCTTCTACTTTCTGGTTCTAAACAAGATATGAAGGGACACGGGGTCACAGCTCTTCATTGACTGTGTTCTCACCTTCTTTTTTGTCTTATACCCTTTGGGAAATATTCCTCAACGCTATAACTTCCTGAAAATGACAGCAGGTTCAGGACTGCCTGTCTGCCAGGGGAACTCCCAAGAGATTCCTTGGTCAGTTTTTCCATGTCTCTTCAAAAGTCCACAACCATTTTAAGATTGAATTACTCCAGAGGCACCAAAGCCAGACGTATTGCTATTAATAGATGCCCACAAAATGAGAGAAAATCAACAACATTAAAAGGGAAGGGCTGAGTGTGAGCAGAAATACCAGACTCCAATTGCTATTAAAAGCTCAGACTCAATGATGTCCTTACTGGAAATCTTTGGGAAACAAACAAATAAAACAAACAAAACTAAAAGATAGGCAATCTTCTTATTGGGATCATGGCATGGGATCTGCGCATTCTACCTCTGAGGGATGATAGAGAAAGGCATCATCACATCATCATCATTTCTGAGTTATCGGAATAGCCTGCTGAAATAGACCCCTGGGAGCATTTACCCATTCAATTACAACTAGATGATTATTCATAGGCTTAAAACTCCTTCTCACATAAAAATGCCTGACCTAGCTAAAAGTTCTTAATAATAATGCCTATATAGTGCTGTGAATGCTTCAAAAGACCTTCAAATACATTTTTCTTAATTGAACCTCAAAATAAGTCAGTTTGCAAAGTACGGCCCAACTATTATTATCTTCCGATTGGCAATGAGGATATAGAAGATCTATGAATGACTTATCTGAAGTCCATCAAGCAGTAAGTCTTAGGAATATGACTGTATCGTAGGTGCCATTTTCTGGACTTGGTGAGATAATTCAGCTTCTCTTCCTTAGGTGTGTGAAGCCTAATAGCTCCAGGTTGCGGTGAAAATAATCTGTCATGAGTTTACTTCTGAGAAGGCAGAAAATGTGGTCTTGGTTATTTGTGTTTTCAAGTCTTCAAAAGCCTTGGTAGTGGGGTTGGGAGGGCCAGAGAACCCAGGGGTCTTTAGTTTACTAAATGTGATTTCCAGTTGTATTTTCTTGGAAATGATACACTGTAAATAAGCTGGTGTCAAAGACAAGCATATGCATTTTGTGAGTTTGCTTTTATAGAAACCATATGAGTATTTGGTAACTAGCACATCATATACCGTTTTTTTTCTCGGTGTGAACAATGCTTTTTATTGTTGTTAGGGGATGTGGAGTCAGTTTCCACTCATAGCAACCCGGTGAACAACAGAACAGAACAGATGCCCGGTCCCACACCATCCTCACAGTGGGGATGGAGCTCATCGTTGCAGGCACTGTTGTCCATTCATCTCCTCGTTTTTCACTGTCCCTTTATTTTACCAAGTACAGTGTTTATTTTCAGGGATTGGTATCTACTGGTAATGTGTCCAAAGTATGTGTGCCAAAGTCTCACTGTGTTAGTGTGGGTAGACTAGAGAAACAAATTCATGGAGACACTCATATGTATATGAGGGAGAAATTTATATACAAGAGAAATGGAGCATTGAGAAAGCATCCCAACCCAGTCTAGTCGAAGGTCATAAGTCTGATATGTCCCATATGTCTGATACCAATCTGTATAGACTCACGAAACACATGCAATGATGCCAAATGCAAAACAATCACGAGTCAGTGGGTAGAAAGTCTTTGGATCCAGTGGTGTTGTAAGCATTTCAGGGCTGGCAGGAGCCAGCCACAAGCCACAAGGCTTCTCTAGGTCCAGGTATCTGGCTCCATCAGGTAGGTCCAAGTGGCTTCTCTTCAGGGGTGTCTCACAGGGAGCCAACCTTGTCAGAAGAGTACCTTTAAGATGGAAGTACTACATTTCCCAGAATTCTCAGAGCAGAAGACCATGCTTACAGAGAGGTCTCATTGGCTATCTCCAGATAGACAGGCTAGACTTCATCCCTCCACTCTTAATCCTCAAATTGACATCATTTTAGGTGACAGCCACACTCACCCATCCTCACTTCTGCACTGCACATCCTCCTAGACAGATTGTTCTTCTGAAAACTCAGAGTTGTCGATTTCTTTGCTAACAGAATAATTCAAATATATCTACTATTCTATGGTCTACCTTATTGAATGTTCAACTTTCACATCCATATGAGAGCACTGAAAAAAAAACAAACCACAACTTATCCTTGTCATTGTAATTGTTTTCCTTATATCCATTCCATCTTCTAATAACTATCAATTTTTAGTTCAGGAATCCCTATCTTCCTTACACAGTTATATTTTGAAGAGTAGCCACACCTTCTTTATATAATGCAAATCTTGATCCAGTCATATGACACCACCCACTTCAATGTGAGGGGCCTGGGAAAATGTTGGTTAGCATGAGTAATATGCACCCAAAGTATGAGTAGAGAGAAATAATTCAGGTCTCTTATGACATCACTGATCTATTAAATTGAACCTCTATCTAAGTTCTCTAGAGTAAACATTAGTTTCCAGTTATGACAAACAACAAATGCCACATTGTGTTAGTTTAAGGTCTCTGGGAGGTACAGATGATTTCTTTTTGCCTACCCCCAAATTGTGGTTCAAACCTACCCAGCAGCATCATGGGAGAAAGGCCTGGTGGTCTGCTTCCATCAACTTACACTTTTACAGGACAGTTAGACTCTGTGACAGTGAGATTGCCCTGAGTCTGAATCCACTGATGACACAGGTGTTGTTTGTTCATTTGTGTGTAGTTAGTGACTTTTAGTTCATTTACTCTAGTATTTGAAAATTCTTTCAATGTAATTTCACATTGTACAAATATATACATATTCAAAATAGAAACAAAAGTATGCATCAGCTACAATAGGAAGTTAAACAGTGCCTTCAATATCAGAAATGATATTTTGGGATTGGTGGAAACATTTGGGGGCATATCCTTGCAGATAAGTATGTGTGTATGTGTATGGTGTGTGTGTATGTGTGTGTTTGGAAGTAGAGACAGAGAGGCTTCCAAAAGTTTCCCCCTAGCACTTTTTGAAGACCCATCATGTGTTTAAGTACCTGGAAACATTCCCTGAATTGCTATTTTGACTCATATGTCAGTCCTTATCTTTCCAAGTCCATCGTCAGGTATTCTTGTCCTGCATGTGCACTACTTGGCTCTCTGGAGGCACCAGTTCCCTTCACTAGCTCTGTACAAGAGGTTCAGAGGGATCATTGTATTGGCTTCAGCGGGGGTGGGAGGGGGGTAGGCAGGTGGAACTTTCTCATCTGAAGTAAAATTCAAGAGTATTTGGAAGGAATTTTTTCCTTTCTCACCCCACCTTTTTATTACTGGCCTGCTATGAGATGTAGCAATAGAAATAACAATAAATACCACTGTGCATGGTGCTAAGGTCATTGGGTTGTTTTTTTTTTTTAGTTTAAAATGAAATTTTCAATAATGTTCCTTCCCGATTGCCATGCCTATCTTGTTTTCATTGCTCCCATGGTTTAGGTGGGCAGGTTGTTGAAGGTGTGTTAGTCCGGGTAGACTAGAGAAACAAATTCATAGACATGCATATGGATATAAGGGTAAGGTTTATATACAAGAGGAATGGGACATTGAGAGAGCATCCCAACCCAGTCCAGTTCAAAATCATAAGTCCGATATTCGCCCATATGCCTGATATCAGTCTATAAGGTCTCCTTCCGACTCATGAAGTCACAGGTCAGTGGGTGCAGAATCCTAGTGCTGGCAGGGGTCTCCTCATGGCTCCTTGCTTCCAGGGCTCAGGGTCCAGCAGCAGTATCCAGTGGCGGCAGAAGTAACTCAGTGCTGGCAGGGGTCTCCACGTGCCTTCTCTAGCTCCAGAGGTCTGGCTCCATCAGGATAAGGCCACCTGGCTTCTCCTCTGTGTCCTCCAGCTCCTGGGATGCTGCCATCTTGTCTTGTCCATAGTTGTCATCTCGGAGACTGACTCCCAACAACTGGGCAGATGGCTTCTTATCTCCATGAGGGAAATGCCGCGAGATTTCCCAGAAGTCTCAGGAGAAAGCCATGCCCACACAGAGGCCTCATTGGCTACCCAATGGCTATCTCCAGATTAACAGGCCAGACTCCACCCCTACATCTCAATCATGAAATTGACATAAGCACATGGCTGCCACAGAAGGTGTCTGGGATGGTGATGGGAGCTCTGGTGGCCACAAGGTCAACAGTTTGAAGTCAGCAGCTGTTCTGGGTAGAAAGAAGAGGCTTTTTACTACCATAAAAATGTAGTCTCAGACAGATGGCAGAGCTGTGCCCACCCTGAGCCCACCGTGCCGAAGTCAGATACTGGGACGTGCAACAGAGCAGCAAGGGGTACAGAGCAATGAAGTCTCCAGGGATACCAAAAATAGACTGTGGGGCCAGGGCGAAGTGCCCCATTAGACTCGACTGGAAGACACTCGTAAAGGACAACAAATAGACCTTGAACTATGTATAGGAGTTGTTTTTGTTGTTGCTTTGCTGTGGTTGTTGTTGTAGATGGTGTTTTATTGTTTACTGTCTTATTTTGGGGCATATTGTTATCACTGCATGTTTATCTGGAAGGGATGGGGGGATAAGCAAGTCAGAAGACAGAACAATAAGATGAGAGTTCTGGGGGGACTTAGGAGAGGGAGAGACGGGGGTAAAGGAGTGGGTGTTAACAAACCCAGGGACAAGGTAACTACAAATGATGGAAAATCAATGGTGAGGCAGGTGTAAGAGGTTTGTAGGGCTGGATTAACGGCAATGCTACTGAGAGAGATTCCTGAAACCCAAATGAAGGCTGAATGTGATGGTGGAAGAAGAGGGAAGTCAAAAGAAGTAGAGCAAAGTACTCGGAGGCAAAGGGCATTTATAGAGATCTAAACACAGGCATACATATATGTAAATATATTTGTATACAATTAAGGGGAAATAGATCTATGTACATATATTTATAGGTTTCATATTAAGGAAACTGATGGACAGTGGAACCCTACTCAAGTGCTCCCTCAATACAAGAACACATTATTCTAAAAATTCATCAGTCTGAGATGCTTACCTTCCCAACCTTCCCAACACCATTGCTGAAGACAAAGCAGGCATATAAGCAAATGTGGTGAAAAAAACTGGTGGTACCTGGCTATCAAAAGACATAGCACCTGGGATCTTAAAGGAGACAAACAAGCGGCCATCTAGTTGAGAAGCAACAAAACCCACATGGAAAAAGCACAGCAGCCTGGGTAATCATGAAGTGTTGAAGAGATCAGGTATCAGGCATCAAAGAACAAAAAATTGTATCATTGTGAATGAGGGGGAGTACAGATTAGGGACCCAAAGACCATCTGTAGACAACTGGACATCTCCTCACAGAAGGGTGTCAGGGAAGGGATGAGTCAGTCAGAATGCAGTGTAGCAAAGATGAAACAAGCAAAGTTCCTTTAGTTCTTAAATGCTTCCTCTCCCTCCCCAACTCCACTATCATGATCCCAATGCTACCTTGAAAACCCGGCAGGACCAGAGGATATACACTGGCACAGATAGGAACTAGAAACACCGGGAACCCAGACAGAAGAACCCTTCAGGACAAGTGGTGAGAGGGCGATCTGGGAGGGTGGAGGGAAGGTGGGGTAGAAAGGGAGAATAGATGACAAGGATCTACATATAACCTCCTCCCTGGGGGACGAACAGTAGAAAAGTGGGTGAAGGGAAACATTGGATGGTATAAGATATGAAAAAATAATAATTTGTAAATTATCAAGGGTACATGGGGGAGGGAAAGCAAGGGGGAAAATGAAGATGTGTGGATTGTGTTGAGTTGTACGAACCCCCAATAAAATGATTTAATTAAAAAATGTAGTCTCAGAAACCCACAGTGTCCATTTTACCCTACCCTATAGGATCTTTACACATTGGCAGTGACTCAGAAGAGGAGGGTATGGTTAGGAAGTGATGGTCAAGGAGGCATGGTGGTGTGATGAGTTCCTTGCAGAGCTGCCGTCCGAACTACAAACTGGGCAGGTTAATCCGCCAGCTGCTCCTTGTAATGACTTATAGCCTCTGAAACCCATAGGTGCAGCTCTATATGTTGGAATTGACTCCGTGGCAGTTTTTTTCTCTTGAGTGAGGTGGTGGTATTGCCAACAAGTTGGCTCTGATGTATGGTGACCTTATATGAAACAGAACTGTCTTCATGAACTCCCCCCCACCCCCACCCTCACCGCCCATCATGACCCTTGATGAGTGTGGTCTCATTGTTGTGGCCATTGGTCAAGCCGTCCCATTAAGACCTTGGTCTTTGCTTAACAAGAGCCATATTTTCCCAACCCCATCACTACTCGGGGGACTTATGAATTGTTTAGTCAATTCTGCCCATCAACATTTCATGAACCCCTTCCTTTGGGCTAGATGTCACAGGGCTTGTAGGACACTGAAAGGTGGTCAAACTATTTACCCTGCAGACAACCACATAGCGCAGTAGAGAGACTTGGGGAGGGAGTGTTGCACCACCCTTGGTTCTCCAAACAGTACAGAGACAGACTGTCAGAGATCTCTGCACTTCCCCTCCCCCTTCTTCTTTTTTGTTGTTGTTGCTAAATAATAATCACAGGGAGGTGTCCGTTATATCCTACTGAGTTATTCCAAGAGGAAATCCTTCCTAGTGGTTCCTGTGCAGTCAGGCTGTGGGCTCCCAGAACTCAGATGGTGACCCTGGGAGGCAGAAACTGCAGGGACCCAAGCAGTTCAGGTTTCTAAGACCCCACCTCTGACAGGCTCACCTCCTCGGGCTCAACCGAGGGACCCTGAATGTTTCTTCTTGGGGCCAATCAGCCAGCATCTCTTGTGATGCAACCATTTCCATTTTATAAAACAGTTAATCCTGGACCAGCTGTTTTTATTTGGTCCTATAAAAATAGCTCCCGTCAACTCAAGACCTGGCAGGGAAGACCTGCCTCTACTCTAAGTGCACACCCAGACGAACCCCTGACATTTACTTCCAGGCAACTGGCAGTTGGGGGCGCAGCTGAACCCACCGCGCGGAGAAACACAGAGCGTTGATCCCGGTCAGGGAAAGGTGCATTCGCAGTGAGAAGCCCGGTTTTAGGACACACAAGCCAACATCCTCCCGGGCGTCTGGGAAAAGCGTCCTAGGGAGAAAGGATGGTTCAGGAGGTTCGCTTCGGGCTCTCAGTCCCGCAGGAGCGGCGGCGGTGGGGGATGAGGGTGGGGTTGCGCCAGGGCCTGGCGCGCTCACCGTCCACCCCAGAACTGGTCCCTTCCCCAAACTGGGAGGGGGGGAGGGGGCAGGAACGCGGTTTTCGGGGCCCTCCGCAGGATTGGAGCGAGGATCACGTCACCTCCTTCCACCGCTCTCCGGTGTGACCACTTTTGTTCCCGCCCCAGACAAAGCCAAGTCAGAACTCCTGCAGAATGAATAAGGGGATCAGGTTGCTCTCTCGGCTTCCCGGAGCCCCGCGTCTCCCCTTCCCCACGTGACTCCCCGGAATCTTTGCCAAAGCGCCCAGTGACTCCCTGGGTCCATTTTCACACCGAGCGAAGGGAGAGGAAGGAAGCCGAGGACGCTCAGGCGTGTGTCCTTTACACGCGAGATTCCAGACGGGGCCCGATTTTGCGTGGTTCCCGGCTCGCTCGCCCGGCTGGCATTGAGTTCGGAGGGCTCCTTGGCAGCCTTTCTCCCCGGAGCATTCCAACATGATGGCTCCCGACCCCCTGCCGTAGTCGGTCTCACCTCGGCCCTGCAGCCCGGGCCCGGGGGCGCGGGGTGCGCCGGGGCGGGGGGTGGGGGTGGTGGGTGTGGGCGCGGAGCACGCCGCGCCCCGCAGCCCGGCACACACCGGCGGGGGCGGGGCCGAGAAAGTAGCAGCAGCGCCGCCCGCGCTGCGCTCCGCAGCTTCCCCAGTCTGCTGCAGGGAGCGCGGCCCCAGGCTGCGGCGGCGCCGGCGAGTCCCAGGAGCTGCCCGCAGCGCGGCGCAAAGTTTCCCGCGAGCAGCCCCGGGCGGCGCCCGGGCGGAGACCCAGGTGTGGGTGGGTCTTTCGGGGCTCCGGACGACCCCCTCCGCCGACGCAGCGCCGACGTCGGTGTCAGGGCAACTTTCAAAAGCCGCTCCCCCGGACCCTGTGCGGGGAGTCTCCACGGCCGCGGGCCCAGGGCGCACGGGCTGCGCCGGAGGGACCCGCGGGGACATCCCGACAGCCCGCGAGCGGCAACTTTCGGGCCAGAAGTGGCCGCGGATCGCGCAGGGCTCGCCCTCCTCGTGGGTTCTTCGAGCTCCGCCCTCGCCAGCGTCCGGCTTTGCCCAGGAGCCGGGCGCACTCTCTGTCCGCCCCGGCCGCGAGGGAAGTGACTCCCGCGCCCGTCCTGGAGCCTCCGGGCTGATGTGAGCGGCGCTTCCCGAGGCCCCAGCTCTTCTCCGCGGAGGGAACCGCCTGCCACCCTGCCAGCGCCCGGCGTGGGGCGCCGAAGCCACCGTTCGGGCCGCGAGCCGCGTCTTGGATGCCGAAGGCTGCCTCCTCCAGCGTGGGTGCCGAGGCGGCCATGGGGGTCTGCAAAGTGTGGCTCGGGGTGGCCCTGGCGTTGGTGGGATTTGCGGCATTGCCTCCTCCTTCCGAAGGTGAGTGCGCGCTGGGGCCGCCGGGCTCCGCGGGCGGGGGTCGGGGGTCGGGTCGGGAGGGGTGAGTGGGAGCGGGGTTTTGGCGGCGAAGATTCCCACTGGTCTCACGACCCTCGCCTCGCTC
>PVJH01017031.1:38494-49083 GCA_004026705.1 Nesogale talazaci
TAAGTAAAGCATGAAAGTCCATTTGAGATTTTATAACTACCTGGTTCTAAGGTGTGCTGAATTGCCCTACAAAAAAATACCACCCCCACCACCACCACCCCAGTATAGAGAGGTACAGGTCTTCCTGGTTCCCCAGAAAGAAAGTGGAGAATAAGAGTTTAGGTTTCTTCTGTTACTTCCCCTTCATGCCTGCGTGTTTTCCTTCGGGGCTCCCACCCGAAGCCAGGGGGAGAGGACGGAAGAGATTGTCGCCATATCAAAGCCAATTTGGACTCAGCCAAATAAATGAATTCCTAAGTAAATAGTTTGGGGTGCTGTGCGCGGGGCCGCGAGGCGCTGGGAGCTCGCGCCCACTGGCTCCCCGAGCCCGGGAAATCGCCCAGGTAGCACTGAGGGAGGGGGAAGGGAAGCGGCGGGAGACGGCTTCATTCGCAGGCCGGGCTCTCCGCTTCCCCACCCGGCTCCATTCATTATTCATCCAGCTGCGGGGAGAGTTCACCTGCCCCGCCGCCGACCGGAGCCGCCGAGACCGCGGGCGCGGGGCGGGGCTGCTCCGCCCAGGTGCTGGCTGGGGCCGGCGCGCGCGGTCCATACCAGGCGCGGAGCTGGGGGCGCTGAAGGCCCGCGGGAGGACTGAGCCCTGTCGCCAGCCGACCTCCGAGCCCCCTGAGCAGTCCCCACTTCCCTCCTGGCTTCTTGGGAGAAAGTGGCTTGGCTTTGAAAACCTACCCGCAGCTGTAAGGCTGCCTCCGTGGCCGCCACCTTTCTGTACCCTCCGGGGACCAATGTCCAAGTGTCTTCTATGCCTGGTAAAAACCTGCCTGGGGCCAGTGTAGCCTATTCCAAATAGTACATGACCTGCAGAAATATAGAAATATGTCTGTGTTGTCTAAGTATGTGTATGCTTAAAACACACAGATTTTCACACCACACACACATACACTCAGATTTTTCACAAAACACACACACACACACACACACACACACATACACACATACTGTTAGGGTGTAGTTGTAATTATAAACCAGTTGGGAGATGCAGCCCAGGTCACTCAGACTGGAACTTTTTGGGTGACTTAGAAAAATTGTGGATTTTACTTGGTGGCAGTTTCTTATTTAGAATCATATTCCTGAAAGGCAGAAATGTCCTCTCTCTCCAGGATAGCTCACCAGGGGGCACTTGAAATGAGGCGGTTTTTCAGAACCATATCTGCTGAAATGGCAAAAGGCATTATTATTAAGAACCTACAGAAGGCTGTCAAACATGGGCAAAGTTTAAGGACTTCCAAGGTTTTTAAATGGTGATGGGGTGGGTGGGAGCTGGGGGACTTCTTGTTGTTTCCCCCACCTTGGAGACTGTTTAGGCATGAGTGAATGATGGTTTTTACTGAGCTCCTCTTATGTGTGTGGCATGAAGGGGCCCCAGGACACAATGGTTACAAGCTGAACTGCTAACTTCAGGGGCAGCCTTCTGAAATGACCAGCTGCTCCAAGGGAGACAGGCAGTATCCTATACTCCTGTAAACTCACATGGTGCTCTGTTCTGTAGGTCTTCCGAGAGTCGGCATCGAGTTGATGGCAGGGAGGTTTTTTTTTGTTTTGTTTTCTCTTTTGGTTTATGCTACTTTACATTTTTCATTGACTTAGTTTGTGTATTTCGATGAATCATTCCCACGGCACAAATCCTGTATCTTCTGATTTGATTCTTTTTCTTTTATGAATAAAGTCAAAGATGGAGAGAGCTTAAGGTTCTTTAAGATTGTCTCAAGTTTTTTATTGCTATCTCAGGAAGCGTTCTTAACAAGGGGAGCAAAGGTTCCACTCAAACCCGAGTCCTTCTTACTGCCAGTCAGGTAACAACTGTACTGACTGATTAGCTCATGGCACTTTGCTGTTTTCTTCTCATTGCTCAGCGAGTCACACAAGTCTCTCCAGTTCACCAGATAAGGCTTTCTTTGATGGTAGTTGATAATAGATACAGATTGCCTCATTTATGAGGCAGTACCCCCCCAAACTGGACAAAAGGTCCCCTGGGTGGAACTCTCTTTGTAAGCATTTTTCCCCTGCTTGCTGCAATTCGTTCTGAGTTAGTGCACTCAGTGGTGTCCCCTGGGAAGGTTCCCTGTAGTCACAGTGAATTTTTTTTCCATGAAAGCAGTTTCACCAGAACCTCATTTTTTTGATGACCGATTTAAGAGAGTGGCATGTGGCTGTGGAATTTTGTTTCCTGTTTGGGAAAAATACCACAGAAACTGTTGTGATGTTGGACACAGCTTACAAGCACAGCACTATGGAAAAAACTCAAGTATACCAGTCATTTTCTCAATTCAAATCAGTGAAATGTAGATTGATGGCAAACCTTGTTCTGGATGTCCTTCAACTTCCCAAACAGATGAAAATGTCAACTGTAGTGCATTTGGAGTTCACTATTAGGTCAGACTGTTAATCAAGCTTTTTATTTAGAGGTTTTGAAAAAAAAAAGTGTAACAGTTGGTGACAAAAGAGGCCTGATTTATGGCAAATGGGTGACTGGTTGTGCCACTATGACAATGCACCTGCTCAAGCAACCATCTCAGGATGCCAATTTTGGGGCAGAAAAAAAATCAGCATGCTTCTCTTATCCCATACACCGAAGTCACATGAACTCACTCTGTGCAACTTTTTTTGTTCTGTGAATGAAGAAGGACATGAAAGGATAGCAATTTGACAACATAGAAGAGGGAAAGAACAAACTGAGGGAAGAGCTGTCAGCCATGCCAACAGATGAGTCTCAAATATGTTCCTAAGAATGGAATTGCAGATTTGACAAATGTATTAAGTATAATGGAGAGGATTTTGAAGGTGATTAAGTTGTTTTGTAAATAGATTTAAATACAGTTTTGAAAAAAATTACTTTTTTGGGGGTACCCCCTCGTATGTGTTTGCTCACCCAGAAGTTAGTATGTATCCAAGTCAATTCAATTCTGTAACTTAGCACCTAGTACAGGGTTGTTAGATGCCGTCGTTTCTTTTTTAAAAATCATTTTATTGCGGGCTCTTACAGCTCTGATAGCATTCCATTGTATCAAGCACATTTGCCCATATGTCGCCATCCTTCTTTTCTTTTTATAGTCATTTTGTTGGGGGCTTGAGCAACTCTTATTCAATCCATCCATCCATCATGTCAAGTGCATTTGTACATTTCTTGCCACCATCGTTTCCAAAACATTTTCTTTCTACTTGAGCCCTTGGTATAAACTCCTCTTTTTCTCCCCTCCCTCCTGTGGCCTCCCACCCTCATGAATTCTTGATCAGTTACATATTGTTTTTATTATTTTGTATCTTACACTTGTCTCCCTTCACCCACATCTCTGTTATTCATCCCTCTACTGGGGGGGGGGATATATATCCAATCTTGTGATGGGTTTGCCCTTCCTACCCTTTGCCCCTTCTGGACCCTCTCCCTCCCATCAAGCTATCGCTTCTCCTACTACTGTTCCCAAGGAGCTTATCTGTCCTGAATTTCATGCATCGCACCTCTATCTGTAGAAACACACAGAAAATGTGTTTTCTGATAGCCAGATTTGTAAGGTCGAACTGGTTCATGGTGGTGTGTGTGTGTGTGCGTGCATTCAAAAATTAGTTGAACAATATGTGCTTAATGAGTGCTATATTGTACCTTGGTTGAATTATCCCTTCTTTGTAACCCTTCTGGGGGGTCGGGGGCATATCCAATTGTTTACAGATGGGCTTTGGGTCTGCACTTCAACTTCCCTCATTGGCATTGATAAAATTATTATTTTTTAAATCTTTTCATATCTGATACCCGATTCTGTTGACACCCCATGATTATACAGGCTGGTGTATTTCTTCCATGTGGGCTCATTTGCTTCCATGCTAGGTGGCAGCTTGTTTTACTTTAAGTCATTAAGATCGCAAATGCCATATCTTTGGATAGCTGGGCAACATCTGTTCTTTTCACTACATTTTCTTATGCACCCATTTTTTCTTCAGACATCCTGTCAAGAAGGTATTAAGGCCAGGTGATTAGAACAAAGTATTCTTGTGTTAAGGGAGGCCTGGAGTAGAGGCCCAAAGTCTGTCTACTATCTTAATACTTAAAATATAAATAAGTACACTGGCCTCTATCCCTTTCATTATAAATTAATATATTTACATATATATGCTTATACCTTTACCTCTATAAATAGCTTTGGTCTCTTATTTCTTTTCACCTTCCTCCTATCCCACTATCAGGCTTATCCTCCATTTGGCTTTCAATAATTCCTCCCAAATGCATTGAACTTTACCAAACCCCACCAGGCACTGTACACCCTCCTCACCATCAATTTTAGATTTCTAGTTGTTCCCTTATCCCTGAGTGTTTTGGCTCCCCACTCCTACTTCCCGCTTCCTCCTCTTCCGTGCCCCCTCAGAACCTGAACCGTTGGTCCATTATTTTCTCAGTGGGATTGTTCATCCTACCTATCTTATATAGCTAGACACAGGGTGAAAGAAAAGGAAAAGCAAGCAAAAGTGAAAAACCAAACAAAATGAAGCAACAATAAAAAACCCAATAGATACTTCTAGATCTGTCTGCTGGCCCTTTTGTATGTTTTCTGATCCAGTCTGCTGAGGTGCCAAGCCCTGTCCCCCGAGTCAGGAGTGTATTGTTAGGATTGCTCGGGGACTGGGTTTCTGGGCTGCCCTTGCCGCCCTGTGGCACTCCCGTCATGTTCACCCTGTTGTGCACGGGGCAGACTGGACACATTGCCCACACAGTGTCTCCAGTGCTGTCCCTGTCATGCGTCACTGAGGCAGCGTTGTATCTTGTGGGGAGACCAGCCCTGTGGTCCTGGCGGTGCATTGGCTCCTGTGAGCAGAGAGGTGGTCTCTGGGGCTCGGCGGGCCATGACCAGGTCCGCTCTCCCTTGCTCGTGCACCCTCTTGTTTGTTCGCATGTGGTCGGGATAGTCCCGCCTTTCTTCCTAGATCTTCAGGGCTAACTTCGTAAAAAGTCGCTTCTGACTCACAGTAACTCTGCGGACAACAGAAGGAAACACTCTTTGATCCTCTCCCCTCCTTACAATTATTAGTATGTTTGAGTCGATTGCTTTGGCCACTGTGTTAACCCATCTTCCTCTTGTGATAACCTTCCTTTCCGTTCACCAAGCATGGCGTCCTTCTCCAGGGACCAGTCTCTCTTGATAACATGCCCAAAGTATGTGAGACCAAGCCTCGGCATCCTTGCTTCTCAGGATATTCTGGTTAGTGTTCACAGAAGATGCTCAGAAATAGTTGGTCAGAAAACTGAGTATTGCCATGTCACATTCTTTTGAATTAAACCCAGAAGCGTATTGTGTTACTTGTTGCACTGCTAACCATAGATAGATGCAACAACTTGAAGCTGCCAGCTTAAAGATGAGGCTTTCTATTCCCATAAAGAATGATAGCCTTGGAAACCCACAGGGGCAGTTTTATTTCAGTCTGCATTGGAATTGACTCGATGGCAGAAGTTTGGTTTGGGTGGATAGACTGGCCTTTGCCATTAACTAGCTGTATATGCCTTTGATTGAATCATCTACCTTTTTTTGGGTTAAACTTATGTCATTTATCAAATGAAGAAGTCAGATTGGGATGGATCTAAAACTCTTGTCAATACTCTAGCCTACAAAATAAGAGAGACTGATACTTTATGTCTTCTTTGTGGTCAGTTGCCACTTCCTTGTTCTGACTTTTATTTTTTTTCTTTAGGAAAAAAAGAGAGCAATTTTATGAGCAAATTATTGGCAACAACGTTGCATTGCTTTATAGTGTGAGCCTTATAAAATGCTGTGATTGGAGAGCTTACTAAAGACAAGGAGGCACAGAGAGAAACTTTCAGCAAATACAGCAGTTTCTGAATCAGAGCCTCTTTGCCAGGGCACTTTCTGTGGAAGCACATCTGGGGAATCTTGACTTGTGTTCCCCGTGGAAATCCTGTGAAGTTACATTAGCTAGAACATGGTGACTGGGAATAGGGAAGGAGCATGCCATTGAAGGTTAAGAGAACTGAGACTGAGTTCTCCTCTGTGATTTAGCACTCATCACATGACTTAAGTTAATCCCATGATCTCCCGGGCTTTTCCTATAGATGCCATCAACAAAACACACGGTAAATAATCGCTTGTTAGATAATATTTTTTATTTATGACTACATCAGCAGTGACAGTAGAATTGCCGCTGTCGGTTTTTCAGACTGTAAATCTGTACAGGAGCAGAAAATGGCATCTTTCTCTCCAGGAACATCTGATGGATTTGAACCACCAACTTTGTGGTTAGCAGCCCAATGCATAATCCTGGGTCAAACTGGATGGACCCAGGGCTTTTGAATCAGAATCAACCTGATAGCAGCAAAGCATCAGCATAGTTGCCTGCAGAGTCCCTTCCATGAGAGACTGCTCAATCCTGAATGCTATGAAAGAGAAGACATTTCTGGAGAAAAATAGCCCATCTCCCTCATTTTACCCATTCCAAAAATCCTTTTGAAAGCCTATGTGTCCAGTGGGGGGTGAGGGGAATACAGACTTTAATAAACAAGTACAAAAAGCACCCTGATAGCTACCCTCCAGGCATTTACATACCCAGCAATCATTAATATCAATAAGATATCAGTAGAGATATGTCCACATCAGTCCTTGGTAGGTTTCCCAATATTGAATTGTTAGATACTAATTGCAGCTTCACATTTTTGGCTTTTGCTACTGCCTGCTAGTAGGAATGGTGAGATAATGATGTATGTCCTAAACTTCTTGATTCCATTATGATATATTTACATTCCTCTCTGGGGCAGGGATTCTGGAAGTTAACCCTCCCCATACACATCATTCAGTGCGGGCACAGCCATCCATATTCACCGTGATGAACTTGGGTGGCAGGAGCACTCAGCTTTCCTGAGACACACGTAGTCATCAACTACTCGCCACCACATGGCTCAAGAGAGGGGCAGGGCCCACCACGTGCTTGCCAAATCTTCCCATCGTTCCAAAGCAGTTGGCCCCTTTTCATTTTAATGACTCTATTAATTGATCTGAATCCTGGTTGGCAATAGTCAGGACATGAGTTGTCTTATCAGTCCAGGAAATGATTCTATGTTAACTCTTCCGCAGTGCCCATGGCCATATGTTGAATTATAGCATGACATAAAGCTTAAACATTTAAGTGCCAACTGGCGGCTGCTTGTTCCTGACGAGTCATGCTTTTGTCAGATCGTGCTCTCCAGACCTCTTCAACTCCTAGTCATATCTGTCACCAATTCAGAGTCACAACTGTCACTGTTTCTTTGGGCTGGTGAGTCTGATATTTTGTAGCTCTTGGATGTATCTTCTCCATTTTCAATCCATTTCCTAGGCATCCTGTGGTCAAGAGTGGGTGACACTATCAGTTCGGCTATGACATGTTAAGCCTTGCATGGTCATAGGTTTAAACCCACCAGCTGCCACATGAGAGAAAGATAGGACCGCCTGCTCCCAAACAGGTTTCCAGTCTGAGAAACCTGGTCCAGGGTTGATAGGAGTTGAAATGGACACAGTGGCAATTGGATTGGCTTTAGCAAATGGTTACATTTTCTCTGGGAGTGTTAGAAAACGGATTTATTGGAAAATCTTAGGTTTGATAATGGAGGGCATTACAATGTGCCAAAGGACATAGAAGCAGACAGTGTTTAAAATCATTCTCAGTAGCATGTTGTCAGGGGCCCTGGTGGGGTTGTGATTAAGAGCTGGGCTGTGACCAAAAGGTCAGAAATTTGAAACTAACAGCCCCTCTGAGGGAGAAGGATGGGGATCTCTACTGCTGCAAACAGGTAGACTTGGAAACTCACAGGGCAGGTCTGCTGTGATTTATTGGGCCACAAGAGTCAATATGGGCTGTATGGCAGTGAGGGTAGTTTCTTTTTCTTTTTTTAAAGAGTATGTTGTCAGTGAGACCTGCAAGAAGTGACTACACCACACCTCGCAGAGCAGCCCAGGTCCTAGGTCCTAGGTCCTCCTCTGTGGTAGATATAGTCGTTAAATGCTTCTCACTGCTGTCTTGTTATTGCCCTTCCTCCCCGGCCATCGGGGGTTAGAACTTAACTAGTCTCTCTGTGGCATTTTGTGCCCTGAAGTTACTTCCGGTTGGCTACGATGCGTGTTTCCTGGATTTTCTCTTTCTCATTGGAGAGCTGCAGCACCCCCCAGCATTCACCTGGAGTCGCGCTTTCTTGAAAGCTCAAATGGAGTCATAGATAAAAACCTCAGTCAGAGCGCAGCCATGCCAACATTCTTCCAGGGAAACAAAACACCACAGGATGATGTGTGGAATGAAGCGGGTCACTCTGTGTCCATAAGAAATGAAAGGGATTGATAAGTGAACCATTGGGCTGAGCCAGAAGCTTCTCCCAACACCAACACCCAGTGCTGATAAACTCCCACCTTCACCTGGGGGTGGCTATGACCTGCGGGCCAGAGTGGGGAGCGCTCCATCAGCTCCAGATGGCCGCCTCTGGCGTTGGATGGTGATCCATGTGTGATTGGACTGGGGCTCGTGGCTTGGAAATACTGTGTTTTCTCTGGAGAATGGAAATGAGGTTTTGGAAGCTCTGTTCATGGAGACTTGTGGGCAACGGTATCTTCTTATCGGAAAGCCCTTCGGGTCAAGCTGATTTCTGTTGGAGTCATACATCAAAGAGCAACTCAAACGGAGTTATTTCTTTTTCCCAGTGATGGCATTTATCAGCAGCCACCATGCATTTTGACTTGACTGTGTCTCTAGGAGATGCTTGGCTTACCTGAGTGGGTACGTGCTGTTACACTTGAGGCCGTTTTAGTTTTCCATACTGCAGTAAGTTTACAATGGCTCTTCCCCATCGAAAGGTTGGTTTTAGGATGGGTCACCTGACTCTTTAAGGGCGATTTCTCTTGGACCTCTGAAAAGCACTTGTTTCTTGGATAAATTGACCAGATAGCGCACTTTTTAACAATTTAACAACATCCCGCGGCATTTTAAAATTAAAATAAATGTATTATGATACTGTTTTTACAGTCTATGAAAAATTTTGTTGCTCCATATAGACCAAATCTTTAATCAAGAACACTCCCCCTCTTCCCAACCCCTCCTCCAGTCAATGGTGTCCCACTTAAAATCTGGTCACTTTATTTCTTAGAAGGATTTGCTAATGGAGGAGGGCAGAGAAAAACAATCTGACGATGGCTGAATTCATTCTAAAGGTTAAAATTTGCTTGTTTATCCTGAAATTTAACTTTTGCTAGATGGTCTAAAATGATGGCCTTTCTCGTAAGTTCATAGCATCTGCTCTAATTGAGCATGTCCATTTAAGGAATTGCAAAATGGAATTGTATTGATAGATATTTTTATTTTCCTATTCTTATGACAAACCATATCTTGAAATGCTAAGCCTTTGGAGCAGCTTTTATCCTATTGCTTTTTACTTGAATGACAAGTGGACAAGAGCCATTTCAATAAAGTTGGCCACAGAGATCCTCTTATTGAAAGCCAAGGGTAAATAGCCATCCAGTTTCCTCTAAAGCAGTGGTTCTCAACCTGTGGGTCTCGACCTCTTTGGGGTCGCCTGATTCATAACAGTAGCAATGAAAATAATTTTATGGCTGGAGGAATACTAAAACATGAGGAATTGTATGAAAGGGTCACGGAATTAGGAAGGTTGAGAATCACTGCTCTAAAGACTCCTTTAATTTCAGTCCTAGTGGAGAAGGTTGGCCAGCAAGCTCCTGAGTAGTTCATATTTTTGAGACTCAAGGAGCGATCTATTTGGAAACCAATTTTGCCACTTAGTCAGGACATGCTACTGCCTTGCCAAGCCTGTGCCATTCCAACCTGTTCTGCGGCCTCAATTTCTGACTGAGTCACCAGTAGCTCGCTGCCCACCTGTTTTTATGCTAAATCAACACCTGTTGTGGTGCTCAAAAGTAGATCGCAAATGTGTGTGTATATTTTTTAAGAGGAGGCTTCTACATGGCTTTCAAATACAAAACTTGTCATAGGTTTATGATACTCTAGAAGGAGACCTGGTGGCATAGCGTCCATGTACTGGACTAGTAACTGCGAGGTCCATTGTCAAAACCACCAGCCGATCTGCGGGAGAAAGATGAGGCTTTCTATTCCAGTGGACAGTTAGTCTTGGAAATCCACAGGCGCAGTTCTATCCTGTCAGGTAGGGCTGCTGTGAGCCGGAATGGACTTGATGGCAGGGAGGGAGTCGGTGTGTGAGTAACTCAGAATATCTAAGTTAATTATCAGAACATCCATACCCCTATTTTCCAGTTGGAAATGGTGCTGTTTTTTCGCCTGACCCTTGGTGAATGAAAACTATCAAGACATACCCGTTCAGAGGCAGTCTATGTTGGGCAACGGAGAGAGACTGAAAGGAGTTTTAGAGAGGCAGATGGAAATAAAAAAGAAAGAAAAGAGTCTTAGAAATTAGGGAAGCTCTTTTGAAGAATTCTTTTCAAAGAGCAATAGTTTGCCGCCTTGGAGTGGCAGGTGGTTTTGAACTGCTCACCTTGCAGTTAGCAAACCCATCACACAAGAGTTACAGTATCAGAAACCCA
>PVJH01017032.1:0-48881 GCA_004026705.1 Nesogale talazaci
CGCCCCCACCATTTTAATACCCACACAGAGTCCCCATTTTCACTCCCACCTACCCCCCCCCAGCTCCACCCCGCCGCCCCCCCATCCCCAGCGCCACCACCGCAGTGGAGAAAGCCCCGGGGAGGCTGAGGCAGCCTGGGGGGCGGGATGGCACACAACCCCCCCAGCCTGCAGCCACGGGGCGCCCCTGGCCCCCAGCCAGGCCGTCTAGGCCCGAGGCCGCAGGTAGCCGGCCTTGAGGCCGGCGGCGGGAGGCAGGGCCAGCTGGGTCGCCGGCTCCCGCGGGGGGCGTGGGGCGAGGGGCGGCCCGCACGCACACGCGCGCGCGCGAGGGCTTACTGCCTGTGATGCTCGCCCGCGGGCTGGCGGTGGCCGCTGCCTGCGCTCCACCCGAGGCGGCGGTGGCGGCGGCGGCGGCGGCGGCGGCTGCTGTGGACTGAGCCCCTCGGCCGTGCCGGTGGTGCGCGCGGGAGGGGCGGCGGGGGCGGGGCGCGGGCCGGGGGCGGGGCGCGGGCCGCCGGCCGGGGGCGGGGCCGCTGCGCACCCCGCGCGGCCACGTGCTGGGCCGGAGAGGGGTGGGGGGCCGTTAGAGGGCGTGGATGCGGGGGGGGTGGGAGTGCGGAGCAGGGGCTGCGCATGGACGCTGCCGGGACGCGGGGCTGGTGGGGGCGTCAGGTGGGGGCGGGTCGGGCCCCGCCCTCGCGCCTTGAGTAGCCACAGGCCTTCGAAGGGCCTAGAGTCAAGAGGCCCTTGCTGGAGGTGGGAGCAACAAAGGGGGTGGGGGGCAATGGGCGGAGGTGTGGTTCAGCTCCGCAGGGGCCGCCACTCACCTGCGCACTCCAGGCCTGGCCTCAGGCCCCAACGCCCCCAGCTGTTGCCCGCCCAGCTGTTGCTCGCTCACCTCAACCGCTCACCCACAAGCGACCCTCTATTGAGTCAGCGGCTGAAGAGATCAGAAAAGGAACCCTTGCCTTAAGCTGTTGCCACCCTGCCCAGAAAGCACGAATAGGCAAAATGACACGAGGCAACTTACTCCTACCTTCGGCATTCAGTGGAAAACTGGCTAGGTGCCAGGAATTGAGGGTACAGCGCCAAGTCACCCCATCGCCGACTTCCGTGCCCTAGGAGCTTTCAATCTAGCGGGAAAACAGACAATAAGGAAGGAAGGAGGTACATTTCTGAAGGACCCTTTGCAGGTCAAGGAACCCACTGTCATCAAGTCAATTCAGATTAATAGCGACCCATTGAAGGGTTTCTGAGGCTATAAATCTCTGCAGGAGCAGACAGCCTGTCTTTCTCCTGAAACGCAGTTGGTGGGTCTGAACCCAGAACTTTTAGTCAACAGCTCAATGCCTAATCCACAGAGCCACCAGCAAAGAAAGAGGGAGGGGTTGCAAATTGACCTGGTCAGAAGACTTGGCCATTTGATGGGATCCAAGAAAGTTATGAGAGAAGCAACCATATGAAGCCTTGATGGGAATTGTGATTGGCATCAGGAGAAGTGAGCACAGGTTGACAGAAACCAGTTCCAGGACTGTATCATTGCCCATAGGCAGGGGGTTCCGTTTTATTTCAAACTCCATGGGAAGCCCTCGAGTGTACAAAGGGGTGAGCCATGATCTGATTACACACACACACACACATTTTTGAGATAACTGTGGGTTCACATTCATTTGCAAGAAATAATAGAGACACCTTGTGCCCTTTGCCAAATATCCCACATTGCAAAACTAAGGCCACAAGCAGGATACTGGCTTTACTACAGTACACCTATTCCCTCCAAATGTTGCCAGTTTTATTTATATTCTTTTGTGTGTTCAGTTCTGAGCAGTTTTATCACATGTAGGTTCCTATACTTACCAGTGTTCAAGCAACAAAAAGTGTTACGAGAACTCCTATTGCATTTTGTTGCTGACAATCATCATCCTTGCACCCTTCCCAGTCCTTAGCCATTGGTAATTGCTAACCTGTCCTTAATTTCATAATTTTATCATTTCAAAATTGTTATATAAATGGAATCATAGAATATGTAACCTTTTGCCATTGGCTTTTTTTCTTCAGCTTCATTCCCTTGAAATTGCTCCGAGTTGGTGGTTTTATGCATAGAATCTGTTTCTTGTGAGTAATATTCCTTATAGGGCTTTTTAAAAAGATTATCTTGGCTATTGTGAGAAGAAGGGTTCAAAAAGGATTAAGCATTTAAACAGGGATATTAATTAAAAAGATTTCCACAATCGTTTAGACCAAATTAATGGGGATCTAGCTTAGGATGGTGGCAGTATGCGGAAGAGGGTGAGTGGTAGAACAGGATTGAAGAGGGGATTGGCATTGAGGTAGGAGAGATTGCATAAGGCTGGCAATTGTCTTTGAGACGATCCATTTGAAAGCGGACCAGATATGGAGTGGAACCTGCAGGGCAACTAGGAACACATGAAGTTTCTCCTCTCGCATTTGAATTCAAGTGTGGGTGCCAACAAGTTAGGAAAAATCCTTAGAAAGGGATTGGTGATGCACGAAGTGCCTAGGAAGAGAGCCAGTCTGTCAAAGCAAGGTGCAAGCAATGAGAGTTCAAGTCCGTGCCGAGGACTGGCCTTCAATCAGAGGAAGGATGTTCTCCCCTCTAAGGAAGACAAGGGAGGCAGATGTTAATCATATTAGGGCTGAAAGAGGGTGGGCAACAGGGCAGATCAAATAGAATCAAACAGAGTGTCTCCTGTGCTGGTGAAATAGTGAACAGGGCATTGGGATGCTATCTACAAGATCAACAGTTTTAAACCACCAGCCACTCTGCAGGCGAAAGATGAGGCTTTCTACTCTCCAGAAAGATTTACAGTGTCAGAAGTCTACAAGGGCAATTCTGTTCTGTCCTATGCGGTCACTGTGAGTCTGGATTGACTTGATGGCCTTGAGTTTGGTTTTCGTTTTCCCCGTGTTACACAAAACTGTGCTGTCTTGCTAAGACAACAATCAGCATGTTGTTGTTAGGTACTCTAGAGCGTATAGCAACTTATAACAGCCCCACGCCGCACAGAACAGAACACTGCTTGGCCCAGGTCCACCCTCCTCACGATTGTGCTTGAGCCCATTGATGCAGCCACCATGCCAGTCCATCTCATCGAGGGCCTTCTTCTTTGCAGTTGCCCCTCTGCTTCCCCAAGCATGAAGCATGTTGTCTTCCTCTGAGAACAGGTCCTTCCTGATAACATGTCCTAAGTATGTCAGTTGAAATCTAGCTATCCTCACTTCTAAGGAGCATCCTGGCTGTCCTTCAATCAAGAGAGGTTTGTTTGTTTTCTGGCAAGACATCCATATTCTTCACTGACACTACAGTTCAAAGGCATCACGTTTTTCTCTCATCTTCCCTAGTCCTTTGTCCAGATAATACAGGCAGAACAAGGGGATGGTAATTGGTTCAGAATCAGGACAGGCGTGTGTCAGGGCTGTTTCCGTTCACCAACCATATTCAATGTGTAGGTCGAACAAAGGAATTCTAGAAGCTAGACTATATGAAGAAGAATGCAGCAGCAAGATGGCCAGACAACTCATTGACAAGATTAACGATATGCAAATGACACAGCCTTGCTTGTTGAAAGTGGAGAGGACTTGAAGTGCTTGCAGATGAAGATCAAAGACTGCTGCCTTCAGTATGGACTGCAACCCACTGTGAAGAAAACAGAAATCCTCATAACTGGACCAGTAGACAGCATCATGATCAATGGGGAAAGGATGGCAATGGTCAAGGACCATTTCGTTTTACTCATGAAGGCAGCAGCAAGGTATCAGTCAACGTGCTCCCTTCTTTCCTTACCTTCCTTCTTGGCTTCTTCCTTGTCCTGAGTCCTTTCTTCTTTCTGCAGACATTTGAGATCCCCCCCCCCAATGTAAAATCCTCTGCCTGATCTCCCACCTCTCCCTCCCTCATCTGGACTCAAATGATAGCTCCGGCCGTCTCCTAACATGTGAGATCCTTGGATTTGGACCTCCTGGCCATGAAAACACAGTGCGCTCCTTTGTAAAGCAGGTGGGGAATTGTGAAACCTGTAGCAGAGGAAGCAAAAATGAATAAAAGATAAGGAGGTGGCCAAATTCCAAACACAGGAACGTGTTAAATTTCATGAATGTTTTCAGATTTAAAAAGGGAAGGAAAAATAAAGAGATGAAAAGATTTCATTTCTCACTGTGGTAAAAAATAAATGATCTTTCTTCTTTTAATCTAAAACTGAAAAATAATCACCCCCAACAACTCACTGCCACTGAATTAATTTGTACTCACAGGGCAGAGTGGAACTGCTCCGTAGAGATTCGGAACCTCAATATTTGTAGAAGACAGCCTCATCTTTCTCCCCCAGAGAAGATGGTAACTTTGAACGGATGACCTTGCAGTGATCAGCCGATCTTTAGTATGCCACCTTGGTGCCTCTTAATGCTTTAAATATAAGCAGAATATAATGGTCACATTTAAAGGTCATTGTTATTATTGTTAGATGCTGTTGAATCAGATCTGACTCGTAGTGCCCCCTTTTACAGCGGAACAAAACACCACCCGGTCCTGCAACATCCTCACAATTAATATTTTGTTTGAGCCCATTGTTGCAGCCACTGTGTCAATCCATTTCTTTGAGAGGCTGCCTTCATTTTCAATATTCCCCTGTTTTACCCAGCATGATGTTCTTTTCCAGGGACTGGTCTCTCCCGACAACATATCTGAAGTACACAAGACCAACTCTCACCATCCTTGTCTCTAAGGGTTATTCTGATGACACTTCTTCCAAGACACATTTGCTCTTCTTTTGACAGTCCATGGTACTTTCCAGATTCTTCACCAGCACCATAATTCAAATGCATCAATTCTTCTTCAGTTTTTTTCACTGTCCAACTTTCACAGGCATTTTAGGTGACTGCAAATATGATGGCTTAGGTTGGTCACACCTTAGTCCTCGCAGTAACATCTTTGCCTCTCAACACTTTGACAGAGGTCTTGTGTAGCAGATTGATCTAATGCAATGAATTGTTTGATCTCTTGACTGCTGCTCCCATAAGCACTGATAGTGGTTTCAAGCAAGATGAAATCCTTGGCAATGTCAATCTTTTCTTCGTTTAACATGTGGTTGCCTATTGGTACAGTTGTGAGGATTTGGGTTTTCTTTACATTGAGCTGTAATCCGAAGCTCTTCTTTGATAGACACTTTTTTTGGCATCACTGCCCTCTGGTGGTCGTGGAAGCTCCCCAGTGCTGCTCCTGAGAGCCACCGCTGGATTTGAACTGCCAAGCCCGCGGACCGCAGTCCCGCATTCAACCACTTACGCCACCGGGACTCAGTCCAGAGAGACATCTTTTAAAAGGCATAGGGAATCATATATTCCAAATAGGTGATTAATCCCAATATTTACAAATATGTAAATAATCCCAGTAAACCTGTCTTTCAAGAAAAATGTGTATCAGCTTGAACAAAATGTCCGTAACCTAATAGGACACATGAGAAATAATGCTCTGAGACTTGAATGCCAGGGGAAAAATTATTTTAAAACACATAATTTTATTGGGGGCTCATACAACTCATCACAATCCACACATATACATCCATTATGTCTAGTACATTTGTACATTTGTTGCCCTCATCATTCTCAAAACATTTTCTTTTTTCTCGAGCCCTTGGTATCAGCTTCTCATTCCCTGCCCCCCACCCTAACCTCCCCACCCTCCCTCCCTCGTGGACCCTTGATAGTTTATAAATTATATTTTTTTCATGTCTTACACTCACTGATGTCTCCCTACACACACTTATCTGTGGTCCATCCACCTGAGAGGGGCCTTTATGTGGATCATTGTGCTCAGTTCTCCCTTTCACCCCACCTTCCTCTTACCCTCTTAGTATGGTACTCTTATTATTGGTCGTGAGGGGGTTCATCTGTCCCAGATTTCCTGTGTTTCCACTTCTTATCTGTACCAGTGTACATCCTCTGGTCTAACTGGATTTGTAAGGTAGAATTGGGATCATGGGGGGTCGGAGAAGAAAGCATTAAAGAACGAGAGGGAAATTGTATGTCTCATCGGTGCTATACTGCCTTTTCTCCTTCCCACGACCCTTCTGCAAGGGGATGCTCAGTTGCCTACAGTTGGGTTTTGGGTCTCCACTCCACACTCTCCCTCATTCACAATGATGTGATTTTTTGTTCGTTCATGCCTGATACCTGCTCCCTTGGACACCATGTGATCACACAGGCTGGTGTGCTTCTTTCATGTGGCTTTGTTGTTTTTCAGCTAGATGGCCACTTGTTTATCTTCAAGCCTTTAAGACCCCAGATGCTAAATCTTCTGATAGCCAGGCCATCAGCTTTCTTCACCACCTTTGCTTATACACCACTTTGTCTTCAGCAGTTTTGTTGAGAAGGTAAGCATCATGGAATTACAGTTTAATAGAAAAAATGTTCTTGCATTAAGGGAGTACTTGAGTAGAGGTCAAATGTCCATCTAATATACTAACCCTATGAATATATGCACATAGATCTATTTTCCAACATTATATAAATATATTTACATATATACATGCTTGTATTTAGACCTCTATAAATGCCCTCTGCTCCTAGTTCTTTCCTGTATTTTCTTTTACTTTCCTCTTCTCCCATTATCATGTTCAGCCTTCATGTGGGTTTTAGTAATTCCTCTCAGCTACATTGCTCTTGAAAAAGCCCTACCAGGCCTCCTCCCCTTTGATTTTGGATCACTTGTTGTTCCTTTGTCCCTAGGTTTATTAACACCCACTTCCTTTCCCTCGCCTCCCCCTCTCCCAAGTCCCCCGGAAACGTTGGTTCCTCCAGTTGTTTTTTCCTCCAGCTTGTTTATCCCACCTGTCTTATCTAGATAGACCTGCCAAGATAATAATGTGCACAAAAAACAAGGCAGAGCAAAACAAAGCACCAAAAGAAAACAAACCAAAACAACAACAACAACAACAACAAAACCAACGACATTAAAAGAAAAGTCTGTCAATAGTTCAAGATCTGTTTGTTGACCATTAGGAGTGTTTTCCAGTTGAGTCTGATGGGGTGCCATGCCTTTACCCCAAAGTCTATTTCTGGCATTCCCTGGGGACTTCATTGCTCTGTTCTCCATGCTGTCTGTTACACACACTTAGTGTATCACCTCAGTGTGGTGGGGTCAGATTGGGCCAAATTTCCACACTGTGTCTCCAGCATTTCCCCCCAAAGCACTATGGGTCAGTGAAGGATGTCATGTCTCATAGTGGGGCCGCCCTCTGGTTCTCTCTGTGCTTTGGTTGCTCTTAGCGGGAATATGGTCCTCAGGGCTTGGTGTACCAGGATGTGTTCCACTCTCTTCCCCGTCCTTCATTTGCTCCTGTGTACTCTGATCAGACATGTCCCTTTCCTTGAACTGTAGCTTCAGTGCTGTCTTGTTAAGTGAATTCTTCTGCAGGGAGGGAGGCATCCACGTAGTTGAGATGGGGACCCACCCCTCAAGTCTCTCTGTTGGTTCCCTGCTTTGTGCTGGTATGTTGCATTCAGGTCCTGGAGCATGGGGTTGAAGTCTGGTCTCTCTTTCCCTGTGGTGATAATAATACTCTCCCCTGGGGTGGGTTAGTGCCCTGTTCCCCAGTTACCCAGGTCTTTTGAAAAAGGTTTCTTGTCCTGATGAAAACTATGCTTCATTTCATGGAGGGTATACACTTGACCTTCTCTTTGGCTATTTGGAAATCCAGAGCAAGGTCTGTGATCAACTGAGAGCATTTCAGCCTACAGTGTTGAATCGCCTTCCAGTTTCATTTTCTTTTCCTTTCCATTTTTTCCCTTGGCATGATTCTAAGAAATAATCTGTGGGTTGTTTTTAATCTTCCTCTATTACCTGGATTTATGCGACCCACTGCCAGGCAGCCTAGGACTGGCCAAACCACTGCCAAAATCACGTATTTAATGAACAAAGGTAGGCAATATGGATGTAGCAAATGCCACATCATCTAGAAACACCACTGCTACTAGCCATTGTAGAGAAAGTGAAAGAGGATGGACTCAAGGTCCATTTGACTCACTTGGTTACTTAACCATAACGACCAATCTGCCTGACTGTAACAAGTACATTCAAACATTCACGTGGCTATCTTTGAAATGAGTAAAGACAAGCTAATTTACTATGCTCTGATATAATTCTCCCTGATACTCTGTAATCACCTGCCCCATGAGAATTTACAGAGAAAGAGCAGGTCTGTGGGGCTAAGCCCCGGTGGTGTAGGGGTTGAGTGCGGGACTGCGGCCCACGGGCTTGGCAGTTCAAATCCAGCAGCAACTCTCCAGGAGCAAGGCTGGGTAGCTCCCACGACTACCAGAGGGCAGTGATGCCCCCCCTCAAAAAAAGAAAGAGCAGGTCTGAAACAGAGGGCCAACAAACAGTCGCTTATACATAATCTTTGCATTTTCTTCGTGCACTTAGAATCCTATACCTCACATAGGTTGGAAGGTATGACAAGCATAAGTCTTTTTCTGTCTCACCAATCTTTATTTCCTTCCACACTCTCTTCTCCTTACTGGGACACACTGGCCTTCTTTCTTGAAATGACCAGTGTCCCCCCATCTCGGAGTCTTTAGATTTGCTCTTCCCACTAGTTGGTATGTTCTTTTCTCAGTTCTGGACTGGGGTGGTTCTTTCTCACTCAAGAGGCGTCTGTTAAACTAGCACCCCCTATAGAGACCTTTTGTGTCTTTGATCATAACCTGCAATTTGACTGATTATTTATCTACTGGTTTTTAGTCAGTCTCCTCAGTAGATTGACAACTTTCAGCGCAAGGGTGTCTCACTCACATGGTCAATGTTTCAGCTCTTTATTGTCTTTCCAAGTCTTTCTCACCACACCACCCTATTTGTATCCTTCCAAAACTGGAAATGTTCTTTATTATTTCCCCTGAGTTGACTTAGCTCTCTTTACTGGACTGTTCATTCTGTAGTCACCTGATGAATGACATAGCCCTAAGATTAAAACAAGATGCCTTGGTCACCTCATTGTAACTGGACACTGCTTTTTGGAGTGTCTAATCTAGAATCTTCATGGCACTGGCTACAGATTCCAGAGGAATAATCAATGTACAATTATGTCCCTATCCACAGAAACCAGTTAACTCACGGAGCAAGTAAGCACAACTTTTGCATGGTATCACAGGAATGCAGAAGTGCACCAGTAAATGCTGAGGAGATTGGAAAACTATTCATCTTACTTAGCAGATATGGTGTGCTCTTTCTATTTTAGGCAAACACTCCAATGCGCTCTCCCATGGCCGTATTCTTCATTCTTCAATTATCAGTTAAAAAACAATTAACTTTTACATATTATAAAATTAGCAATTAGACTAACTTTGTACAAATTAAAATTACCAGAACTTACACATTTCAGGAGTTAACCAGGTTAATGGCTACTAATATGAGCAAACGGGGAAGGTCTTGAATTTTGAAGGCATTACCCTTGTAGGTGGAGCAGTTGCAGAAGGTTGTGGTGGTACAGCCTGACTGGGGAGGCTGAGAAATCGAGGTAAGTCCGTCTACGGCAGGGATGGGATGGGATAGGGACCAAGTCCCATGTCCACCTTATGCTCACGTTCACTAATGAGATGCTTCTTCTTTTCAAAAATAGCATTGCATTGCATCTTCAGTGAAGGTTTGCACAGCAATTTAGGCGTCCAGTTGACAATTTAGACCCAAGTTGTTTGGTGATATTGGTGACATTATTTACAGGGTGTGAAGATTCTCATGATTTTCGTTCAGGGTGTTCCATTTCCATCCATCTCATTTCCCTGTCTCCTTTTTTTTGTTTTTGTTTTTATTTTTTGGGGCATCATTTCCCTCTGGTGGTCGGAGGATTAGGAGGTCCAGCCTTGCTGCTGAATTTGAACCTCCAATCCAGTGGGCCGCAGTCATGCGCACAACCACTACGCTACCGGGGCTCAGCGTCTCCTTTGTTTTAAAGTCATTCTAGACTCTCTACTCTCATACACGTGCTGTTTTTAGAGGCGTACAGAACTGACAAGTGATAGTCATCTTTTTTTAGCCAATTTGTTATTTAGCTACAGACCGAGCTCAGGGATTAGTTTGGATTTAAGACTTGAGGGGTGTCTCAGGACAATATTCTAGGTCAGTGGTTGTGTCAGTCCAGGTAGACTAGAGAAACAAATTCATAGACACACATATGGATATAAGGGCGAGGTTTATATACAAGAGGAATGGAACATTGAGAAAGCACCCCAACCCAGTACAGTTCAAAGTCATAAGTAAGTCCAATATTAACCCATATCCCTGATACCAGTTTATAAAGTCTACTTCCGACTCACGAAGTCACAGGCCAGTGGGTGCAGAATCCTGGCGGTGGTCTCCCATGGCGCCTCACTTCCAGGACTCAGGGTCCATCAACAGCATCCAATGGTGGTAGAAGTAACTCAGCACTGGCATGGGTCTCCACGTGCCTTCTCCAGCTTCAGAGGTCTGGTTCCATCAGGGTAAGGCTGTGTGGCTTCTCCTCCGGCTCCTGCAGCTCCTCAGATGCTACCATCTGTCTTGTCAGTTGAGCGACTCCCAACAACTGGGAAAAATGGACTTTCATTTCCATGAGGGAAATACCACGAGACTTCCCAGAATCCTCAGGAGAAAGCCATGCCCACACAGAGGTCTCATTGGCTACTCAATGGCTAGCTCCAGATTAACAGGCTAGACTCCATCCCTATATCTCAATCATGACATTGACATAGGTACATGATCGCCACAGTGGTTCTCAACCTTCCTATTATGTGACCTTCTAATATAACTCCTCGTGTTGTGGTGATCTCTCCCAACCATAAATTTATTTTCATTTCTACTTTATCACTGTCATTTTGCTACTCTTATGAATTGGGCAAGCCCCTGTGAAAGGGTCATTCAACCCCCAAAGGGATCACAACACACAGGTTGAGAACCACTGGTCTAGGGGAATTCATCAGTCTTAACCAGTTGAGAAAGTCTAGCCTTTTGCTGGTTTGTATTCCATATTTTGGTCCCATTCTTTCATAGTCCATCTACTGCAGCCCTAATGAAGGCAGTCAGTTGTTGGAGTCAGGCACCATCTAGCTCTGGTCTCAGGGTAGATGAAGCATGGCTTGTGCAGTACAATGTGTCCTGCAGTAGGAGCACTGGTGGTGTCATAGGTTAAGCGTTGTGGTGCTAACCTCTAGGTCAGCAGTTCAAAACCACTAGCCACTTGGTGGTTTTGAGACTTTCAACTCCTCTAAAGAGTTACAGTCTGAGAAACCCATAGGTCATTCTACTCTGTCCTACAGAGTCACTAGGAGTCACGACTGGATGGCAGTGAGTTTATTTTGTGCAGCAAGCTAGTTCCTTCTTGGGGTCTTTGGTGTCTCTGTTTCTATTTTACTCCAGATGAGTGGAGACCAGTACTTACAAATGCAGTTTTTACCATCTTCCCCTATGTCTGTTTTTTTTTTTGCCTTGGTCAAGTGTCTTCATGCTGCTGTTGTTAGGTTCCTTTGAGTGAGCCACAAGCCATCACAACCCTATGCACAACAGAAAGAAACACTGCCCGGGCCTGCACCATCCTCACGATTGCTCCTGCGCCTTGCCCATTCATGCAGTCGCTCACTGTGTCATTCCATCTCATTGAGTGCTTTCCCCTCCATCGCTGCCCCTCAACTTTATTAAGCACAAAGCCCTTCTACAGGAACTGGTTTCTCCAGACATGTGTCCAAAGTTTGTATGATGAAGACTAGCCATCCTTGGCTCTAAGGAGTACTCTGGCCTCACTTCTTCCAACACAGATTGGTTTGTCCTTTTAGCAGTATGTGGTATCTCCAATATTCTTCTCCAGCATTACAATTCAAATGCACCAATTCATCTATGGTCTTTCTTATTCAGTATCTAACTGTGCCCAGGTATATGAGACAATGAATAAATGCCATGGGTTGGGTCAAGCGTAACATACTTCTCAGCGTAATCTCTCTGCTTTTCAACATTCTAAAGAGATCTTGTGCAGCAGATTCGTCCAACAGTGTTATGTCCTTTGATCTCTAGACTGCTGCCTGTCACTCCAAGTAAGACGAAATCCTTGACAACTTCAATCTGTTCTCCATTTACCAGGAAGTTAGACTATCGTTCCAGTTGTGAGGGTTTTGGTCTTCTTCACATGCTGAAGAACAACTTCTTCACATGATCTTCCTCAGCAAGTGCTTCAAGTCCGCCTCACTTTCAAGGTTGTGCTATCTGCATATTACAGGTTGTTGGTTAGCCTTCATGGTGCAAGTGTCTTCATGCAGCTCATAGATATTTCTTATTTTTTCTGCTATAGTATCATGACTTATTAAAGTAGCCAGACCACACACTTAAATGTCTAGGAAATGCGGGGCTGAGCCCTGGTCGCATAGTGGTTGAGTGTGGGACTGCAGCCCATTGGCTTGGCAGTTCAAATCCAGCAGCAGCTCTCCAGGAGCAAGGCTGAGTTGCTCCCATGCACCAGAGGGCAGTGATGCCTCCCAAAAAATACAAAACAAAGTGTCTAGGAAATGCAACAACTACCTCTAGAGGAATTGATTTTGTCTATTATCTACCTAGCGATTGCTGAAATGGTGGGGGTTACATAGAACTTAGCCTGGCTGGCTGGTGTCCTTGATCCCTGAAGCATTCTGTTAAATGTTCAGTCTTCTGAGTTCCAAGAGGATTCGGGAAATGGACTTGCAGACTAAATATATGCTCAGTTGTTTTCATCTAGTGGGTAACCAAACATCACTTTCTCATTTTCTAGAATGCTGATGCAGAATTTCTTTGGCGCTGCCTGTAGACAGTTGTATAACTTGAGAATACTTCTCAAGTTATCCCTTTGAACTACTGAGCCTTCTCAAATTCCAACAAAGCCTGTGGTGACTGTACAAAATCCTGATGTTAAAACACCTTGTTTGGAAAATATTCAGATGGTAAATTTCAACTGTGTATTTGATCAAGGTATATTTCCTAAAGATAAAAGAGTATTGAATCTTGAAAACCCCAAAGCTCTAAGGCCAAATAAAACAAGCCCACCTGATCCATCCCAGACCTTTATCTAATATGCTCATTAACATTGCAGAAATTTTCTGTACACAAGAGCAAAATTGCCCTGTTTCTCATAACATTCAATTTCTTTTTCAAGAAAGGAGAGTCAAAAGTGATGTGGCTATGGCTTTGTTGCCATCTAAGGAAGGGCTCATTTTACAAATAAGCATCATTTTAGGAATTAGAAAGAAAACAATTTGGCATTGCACAAATGTGTTCAGACTTATTCATTCACTTGATTAATATTTATCAGACTTCTACTGGATGTCAGACACTATGCTAGGTCCAGGAGATAACAGTTCACAAAATAGATGAGGTTACTAGTAAGGAGATTTCATTTGGATGAGATTCCTGACAGATACCTTTATAAATATGAATCAACTATATCTCCTTGGATATTCATTCAATAATTTTTGGTCTATCTCTTAAGCAATAAAAGAGTTAGCAATGTTTCAAAGAAAGTTTGACTCGCCTAATTCAAACCCTCCTTGCCTTTGTTATGGCGATCACACTATCCTTCTAATTGTTTCTATTCTCTTCAGGTCAACTGTCAGAGCACATTCATAGTTATATTTCATTCTTATAGCTGTAGAATTAAAATACAAATCAAGATGATAAACTACGAAGGGTCACAACCTTAAAAAAAATTCCTCTAGATCCCTTACCCATCAAACCTAAACACTGGTCTTGAGTGGTTATAAAAGTAGGAAAAGTAAAATCGAAACAAAGTTAAATTCTATGGTGACACACAAGCTAGTTTTCAACAACAAAAGCAATACATTCATATTATTAGAAACCAAGAACTCCCTACCAAAAATCTTTTCATGACAAACAAACACTGTTTACTGTGTAGTCTAGTAATATACTTTGATTGTCTTTCCTTCTCTACAATGTACTTTTCTTGGAATTTCTAACTACCAGTTGTTTTGTTTTGTTTGCTCATACTTATCTAGCATCCTCCTGTCTCCTCAATTCTTTATAACTTCCCCATAGTGTTAGAAACTAAATCAAATCCCCTTGTATCTCTCATAGGTCACCTTCCTAGAGTCTATCATCAACCTGCTCCAATGCTCTGCAGACCTGCTGCACCACTGTCCCCCTGAGCTGTCTGCGTGCCACTCTCCCAGATTGGATCCAATTTCCTGAAGTCCAACCTTGTTCTACATTCTCAGGTTGTTAGAGCACATTCTTCAGTAGCTGTTAAAGAAAAAAATGCAAGAGAGAAAATGTCTGATCCTTTGCTTGTCTGCAAAGGCCTTTAGCCTCTCATTTAATTCATTATTTAACTGGGAATAACATTCTGACTTCAAATGTTCTTTCTCTTGACTTTTTTATGGTCTCAAACAGTAATCTTCAGTATCTACTGCTGGGCGTGAGAAGCCTGCTATTATTTGGATCCCTCTTCAGATGTTATGTGTCAGTGACTTTCTGGAAACTTTTAGGATGTCTCAGAATCTCTGCTGTTCTGACATTGCAGCATTAGCTGTGCCGGGTACCTATTTTCCGATCATAAGCCTGTTGAGTTCACTCTCTCCTCTAACTTGAGGAAGAATTGTGTAGTTGGCAGTGTGACCAGGGTGGGGGTGGGGTGGAGGGAGGGTAGAGGGACAAGAACATTTGTTGAAAGCACAGTTCAGATTCTATAACCCCTGATCAAAAGCCTTCATGATTCCTTTTTGCCTAGAGAGGAAAGTTCAAACTCCTCAGCGTGGTGTTCAATGCCTTCAAGAATTTGGCCTTACCTACGTGTCTTGTCTGGGACACAATTTCTCCTTCCAAACCAATTGGAGTAGTTGGTAAGCCTGAAACACAAGAGTACTTTTCATACCCTAGCCATTGTTCATGTCCTTGTCAGTGTGTTGCTGCCCCCACCTCTGCCCTCACATCCACACATTGCTAGAGTGACTTTCTCATGGAAGATATCTTTCCAAATCCCATAGCCCTTCCAAACTCCAAATGGCATCTCTTCCATTAAGAATTCATCGCTCCCTCCCCGTCACAATTGGTTCCTCCTTGGGAGCAATCTTCACTCGTTCTCATGTATTGTAGTAACAGGTGCACACACACTTTCCTGTAAACTCTTTGAGACACTTGCTGCTGTGCACACTCACGGCGATCCTGACTCGTGGCAACCCTATGTAAGAGTAGAACTGCCCCCTAGAATCTCCCAGTCAAACCCATTGTCCCATAGTCGATTCCAATTCATAGCAATGCTATGTAGGTTTTCTGAAGCTAAATCTTTAAAGGAGCAGCCAGCTTCACTTTTCTCTCACAGGAGGTTCCAACCTCCATCCTTGAGATTAGCAGTCCACTGTTGACCCAATAGTGCCACCAGGGTTTCTTTTAAAACGGTCTCAGAAACCCACGGGGGGGGGGGGTGCTATAAGTCAATATTGACTGATGGTGGGGAGTTGATAGGGTTTTTTAATTTGGGGTGTGTCCTTGTTTTGTTTTGTTCTAGTGGCACCTAGCACAATACATTGTAAATAATCAGTAAAGGTGAAATAAATAAACCTGCAATTTCTAGAGGTCTCAAAGAATTCCGTAACATTTGTAACCATTTATTAAGATATAATCCATATACCAATTAACCCTTTCAAATTGTACAATTCTGTAGTTTTGAAGTATATGCAGACTGGTATAACCATCACCAGAGTTAATTTTAGAACATTTTCATCATGCCCAAAGCAAACCCATCCAGATCAGCAGACATTTAACATTCCCACCTCCACCCCCATCAAGCCAGTGTGTAGGCAACTACTAATCTACTGTACTCTCTTAGAGGCTCTGTAGATTTGCTGGTTCTGGATATTTCATCTAAAGGGAGTAATATAATTCTTGGTCTTTTGCAATGGCTTCTTTACAGTAGCGTGTCCTGGAGGCAAAGCGTTACAGCATTGTACTGCTAACCCGGTGGCAGGTTAAAGTGATTTGAATTCACTAACCACTCTTGAGAAGGCTGTGGTTCTCAGCTTCCACAAAGGTTTACAGCCTTAGAAAGCCTATGGGGCAGTTCTCCACTGTCCTATGGGTTTGTCATGAATTGGAATTGACTGCAGGGTGATCTGGGTTGTTTGTTTGAATTTTCCACATTCTCTGATTTCTTTCTATAATTTTTTTAAACAGTGTGACTGGCACTTCAACCACATGTCATAAAATTCAGTAATTCATTTATATCAAGAAGAGTTGTACAATCATCACCACAATCAATTCTAGAGCATTTTCTTCTTCCTTGTCCTCACTGTTGTTCATATACTTATTTTTTTAATTATGGAAAAATATACATAACAAAACATCCTCCATTTCAAGAACTTCTCTATGTGCCATTGATTATACTCTTTGTGTTGTACAACCATTATTAGTATCCTTTTCAAAATACTCCAGCACCATGAGCATAAACTCAATGCTTCCTAAGTAAAAACTTTCTCCTTCACTCATGGTGACCATTGGTCAGATTCTGATTTCTTTTGTTAATTCTTTGTCGTTTTCTGGATATAATATTCATATTTCATATGTTACCATAGTCAAAATGCTTTTAAAAGGAATTGTATATACATCATCACAATCAGTTCTAACTCTTCCTGCCCTTTTCTTTCAATATTTTTTGTCGTTTGTCAAACAAGTTTTTATTTCTTTTATTAAATATATTTCTAAATATTTTATTCTTTTAAAAACTGTTGTCTTAATTTCATTTAGATATTGTTTCCATAATATTTTCAATAACACATAAGTTTACTGAGATCAATCTGAATTTAAAACCCCAAACCAGATATTTTAAAAAATATTCTTAGGAAAAAAATAAAAAAAAATATTCTTAGGTCGTTTTTTTTCCAGGGGTCACAATATTTTACAATGACCTGCACAATAATTAAACCTTAAAAGCTATCTGTGTTAAACCAGGTTGACTAGAGAAACAAATCCTGACACTCATATAAAAGCTATATATCCAAGACTAATTGAATTTTAAGAAAACATTCAAGCCCAGTCCAGATCAAGTCCATAAGTCCAATATTAGCCCATAAGTCAGAAATCTCTCTTCAGACTCATGCAGTCGCATGCAATGATGTAAAATGCAGCAAGATCACAGGTCAATGAGTGCTAAGTCTTGTGGATCCAATGGTGGTAGACACATCTCCAGGGCTCTGGCTGCCCTTGGCGTGGCTCCATGTGGCTTTTCAGCAGGAAAGTGAAGCAGAGAGAGTGCATCCTACCTCCTGGGGAGAGAGGGAGTTCCCCAAATCCTCCTTGAAATGCCAAGCCCACAAGTAGACATCATCAAGCTGTGACCTGATTAACAGACTAGACATCAACTCTACACTTATCTATCAATTTGCCATGAAATTCTATAACTATTACACTATTCTTTTGATATGTTTTGGTCATGTGGAAACAATTGACTTTGCTAATGGACTTATCATTTAAAGATTCCAAGCTAATCCAACCCTATCTGTGCAAAGTTAACATGAAACTACTTACTCTGTTCTAGAAACTTCTAAGAAAATAATGTATTTTATATGCTTCTTGAATGAGTATTTTTATTATTATAGTTATTTTTCAAAAAGACAGGGAGTCGCTGGGTGCTGGGGTTAATGTTCTGCTGGTGAGCATTATATCCAATGAGATTAGATTAGACCGGCAAGAATAGGAATCTACTTTGAATGTTCTGGATTGATTTTGTTTGGGGCAGTAAAGACCAATTCCCTCACCTAAAGGGATAAGTCCTTATATTTCTTCTCCATACTTGTATGAAAATAGAGACAGCTCCTCCCTTTAGACTCCTGGTTCTCTTTCTCTATGTTTAATTAAATAGTGAACAACTCATTCAAAACATTTATCATATTGGCCAGAACTCAAAAACACAGGGAGTATTCATTTATCTTCCTTCAAACAATATTTTGTTTGGGCCTTAAAAGGGGATTTCTATGCTAATCAAGGCTTTGAAATGTTTACCTAGCTCTTGTGTCAAGTTTTTAAAAGAAATTTCATGGACTCAGGCAATTGAGAATTTGGAGGGGACCTTAGAAAGCCAGGGCAAGGGTCTTTGAGCCAAGTTCAGCCTGTAGACATGTTTTGTCTGGCCTCTGCAGTATTTTAAAACTATTTCAATTAGTTGGCAACATAAAAAAAAAACAGGCGGTTTCACATAAAATCTGGATTTCTGGCTTTTCTTGAAGAACTGGGTAAAGCTGACTAAGTGAGACTCGCCTGGCTGTACGGCCCATAGAGGGGGCATGCGCACCCCAGTTTGCCAATGTCATCCATCGGCTGGGTTGGTTCTTTTCTTTACTCCTGCTTCCAGGAGACTTTTGAGGCTGTTACTTTTGAGCTCATTTGATAACTTCCCAAGGTTTTCAGACTGAGGTTTGGCAAAATCATTTCTACCTCAATAAGTCAGCAGCTAATTGGCCATCAGTGTTTCCATTTCTTTCATCATAAGGGCCTAGAATATTATTTACAAAACAGATAATGTTAGAAAATGGCTAATTGTTTTATGTTTGTTTTTTAATGAGATTGTCTTCGTTGAGTGGCATTCCCATTGGTGAATTAGGCTTTTTATGTAGAAGAAAAGGAACTTCCTAGAGCAGCGGTTCTCAACCTGTGAGTTGTGAACCCTTTGGGGGCCAAATGACCCTTTCACAGGGCCGTCTAAGACCATCGGAAAACACTTATTTCCCATGGTCTTAGGAACCAAGACGCCACTCCTCTATCTGTCTCCAGGCGAGTCCACCCACATGCAGCTATGCCCACATATGAGTACCCGGTTTGAGGACTGTTACTCATGCTACGCCAAGCTTCAAGATAAAACTTCATTTTTTGTCATTAGAAATAAATATTTCACAATATATAATTGTGTATTGTTTTGTGATTAATCACTATTCTTTAATTATATTTTTTGTTAATATCAAAATATATTCTTCATATCAGATATTTACATTATGATTCATAATAGGAGCAAAATTACTGTGATGAACTAGCAACAAAAATATGGTAATTTTATGTTGGGGTCACAGTCACATGAGGAACTATATTAAAGCGTTACAGCATTAGGAATATTGAGAACCATTGCTCTAGAGAAAAATTCCATCTAAAACCCAAAAAAATGTGTTCTGAAAGAAAAAACATGTTCTGAAATTCTTTTTTCTTATTTGTCTATAACCCTAATTCTGTTTTGGCTTACTCTATAAAAAATATCTTCCTTCTCTCCTCTTCCTCTGAACTCCTATGATTTGCTTCTATGCCCACTGAAAAAGCAAGTTACTGCTTAATCATTCATTCATCAGTAAATATTTACTTGCATACTCATTAAATGTCAAATTCTGTTCTGGGCACTTGGGATAGCACAGGGACTGGAAAAGATAGGTTTGCCTTCTGCAGCTTCCCTTGTAGGGTGAAAGAGAGAGAGAGAAGTCAATAAATGAGAACAATTCTGACGGTTAGCGAACTACAAAGCTAACCTGTTGCCAACCAGTCAGTTCTGACTCACAGCCACCTTTTTGAGCAGAGTAGAATGACTCCCTACAGCTTCCCATCTTTAGGGGAACTAAAAGCTTCATCTTTCTTCCACAAAGCGGCTGATGGGGTCGAACCTCCTCGTAGACAAATGTCTAGGCCATAGAGGTATTTCCTTCCTACCTACCGTTATTCCTTTCTTCAAGTCATGTTATTTCATGTTCATTTCAAGTCATGTCTTACCACAATCCATCCATCCATCCATCCATTGTGCCAGGCATATTTGTACATTTGTTGCTATCATCATTTTCAAAACATTTTATTTCTACTTGCTCCCTTGGTACCAACTTTCTCTCTCTCTCTCTCTCTCTCTCTCTCTCTCTCTCTCTCTCTCTCTCATGGTTACAGGCAAGATACAAATGGGATGGTGTCACTGAGCCAGGATAATGTCACTCTATTTTAGATAGAGTACTTGGAGAAAGCTTGATGCCAAGAAACCAGACTGTTCTAAGCAGAAGGAAAAATGAACACATCTTGACTAGTATGTAAACAAGCTTAATGTGTTCCAGGAAAGGCACCTGGTCTGGCCTGAGCACAGGGAAAGAAGGGGGCACTGGTAGGGGCTGAACAGGCAAAGGAAGGCAGGGGCCAGATCAGCCAGAATATAGAAGAGGTTGAGATTTTATTCTTCTTTAGAAGCCACTGGAGGGTTGTCTATGATATTGGTCAGACTTTATATTCCTCCTGAGCCCTGGTAACTTAGTAGGTTACATGCTGCGCTACTATCTGCAAGGTCAGCAGTTCTAAACCACCATCTGCTCAGAGGGAGAAGGATAAGACTTTCTGGGGGGAGAAAGACAAGGCTTTCTACTCCAGCGAAGATGTACAGTGTTGTTGTGTTAGTATGGGTAGACTAGAGAAACAAATTCATAAACATGCATATAGGTATAAGGTAAAGGTTTATATACAAGAGCAATGGAACATTGAGAAAGCATCCCAACCCAGTCCAATTCAAGGTAATAAGTCAGATATTAGCCCATATGTCTGATACCAGTCTATAAAGTCTCCTTCTGACTCACAAAGCATGAGCAATGACACCAAGACAACCACAAGGCAGTGAGTGCAGAGTCTTATGTATCCAGCAGCAGTAGAAACATCCTGGCACTGGCAGGGGTCTCCCCATGGCTTCTCATTTCCAGGGCTCAGAGTCCATCAGTAGTACCCTTTGGCGGTAGAAACATCTCAGTGCTGGCAGGGGGCTCTCTGTGACTTTTCCGGCTTCAGAGGTCTGGTTCCATCAGGGTAAGTCCATGTGGCTTCTCCTCCAGATCCTCCAGTTTCTAGGATTCAGGGTCTATGCTGCCATCTTGTCTTGTCCGCGAGACTTCCCAGAATTCTCAGGAGAAAACCATGCCCACACAGAGGCCTCCTTGGCTAGACTCCACCTGTACACTATCAATAATGAAATTGACAGCAATTACATGACCACCATAGTTGTCAACCCCCACGGACAGTTCTACTTTGTGCAATAGGGTCCTACTGAGTACAAATTGACTAGATAGCAGTGAGTTTGGGTTGGAGTTTTCCATAGCAGACCACAGGGAACTGTTGTTATAGGTGCTTGCTGTCTGGTCAATTATTCATAGAGTCTCTATGAGTTCGAAGTGCCTTGATGGCACCAAACAGCAGTCAGTTCTTATTCGTGGCAATCTGTTATATAGCACAATGAAACACCGCCCAGTGCTTCACCATCATTATGTCTGGGCTCATTGTTGTAGGCGCTGTGTCAAACCTTATTGTTGAGAGTCTCTTTTTCACTGACCTTCTATTAACCAAGCATGGTGTCCTTTTCCAGGGAAGAGTCCTTCCTGATAGTAGGCTCAAAGTTCACAGTACTAGACAGAAGAACCCCTAGTCATGTGGTGGTTTTATGTCTTGAGTGTCTAACCATAGGATCAGTGGTTCAAACCCACCAGCTGCTCTGAGGTAAAAAGATGAGGCTCACTGCTCTCAAAAACTCATGGAGTCAGTTCTCACCTCCCGGGTCATTATGAGCCAGAACCAACTTGATGGAATCGAGGTAGGATTTTGGGGGTGGGGGTGGTCTGGTCTTTCACGCAAATAGTAAAACTAATAAATCAATTGCCTTTGAGTTGGTTACGACTTATGGTGATCCCAGGTGGTGTCGAATAGAACTGCACTTCACAGGGTTTTCATGGCACTGATCTTTTGGAAAGATAACCAGGCCATTCTTCTGTGCTGCTTCTGGCTGAGGTCGCCAACCATTCCCTTGGAGACTCATTTGGACCACTCAGAGACTCAAAACATACCACAGTAACTGAATAAGTATTTATCAAATTGTTGGCTTGGAGACCCAAGACAACACTCTTGAACAAGGCTATCACTAAGAGGGCCTGGTGTGGCTGGACTTAGGAGTATCCCATTTGAAAGACAGAATCATGCTCAGAAAGAACCAAGGGAAATGGAAGAAAGTCTCTACATATTGCACGGTATCATGAGAACTCAGGAGATCTCTATGGGATTGTATGGAAAAGAGAGCAAGAGATCAGTATCTCCACTGAGAAAGGAAAAGTTGTAATGGAATGTCAGTGATGGCATCCTCTGGACTGTAAGAGAGAGAAAGCAACCCATGCTACAGTGTTTGGCTTTGGACACACGCTTGGAGGATGGTGGTTGAAGAAAGTGAAGGGGCAGGGAGGAAACAGTCCTCAGGTAGCTACTCCAATCTTTGAAATAGTTTGCCACCTAAGACAGAAACCAACTACTAGAGGCTAGAGAAACTAGTGCAAGTCACAGCTGATGGTCGCTAACTATATCAAGGGGTTCTACTGAAGAAGCCTTTCTGATTGTAGTCTCTCTTAGAATTATGAACCTTCCAGTTCAATAACTTATTTAAAAGTGGAAGGGAGAAGGAACTCTTGCTGATGTTTAGTTAAAAAAAAAACTCCCCCAAGTATTTGTGTAAGTCAATGGTAAATTATGGTACAATTTTTTATAGAAAAGAGTTTATATACAATGATCAGGAACACATATATGAAAAGATATCTGTATATTCCAGTCTAATGGAAGCAGTGTATCTAGAGTTGAGTACCAGCTACTCATTTTAGAAATTGTATGACCTTTGACCAGTGGCTTAACTTCTTTGAGCATTTTGTTTCCTCATCTATAATCTGGTGGTGTAGTTGTTGTGGGCCATTGAGTTTATTCTGACTCATAATGACCCCGTATGACAGAGCAGAACTATCCTTTAGGGTTTCCTAGGTAGTAAGGCTTATCGAAACAGATCACCAGGTCTAGGCTCCTGTGAGTAGCTGGTGAGTTCCAGTCACTGACCTTTGGGTTAGCAGCTCATTGTGTAACCATTTGTACCTCAAGGCTCCTTACTGCCTTCATAGAGCTGCTATAAGGATTAAGTAAGGATTATGTATGCAAAACACTGAAAACAATGCCAGGATAAAATGATAACGAGCTCTAACATGAACCATAGATTTACCCTAGATAAGTGGATTTGGGGTTTGCACTTAATTCTAGCCCAATCTATGAACAATGAGTTCTTATGAGATGGCCCTCCTGGATATTCACCCTTATGAGAGATCATTGAAGATATGGGTGCAAGAGCAAAGTGTGGTGAAGAAAGCAGATAGTGCCTGGCTATCAAAAATAATAGTGTCTGGGGATCTTAAAAGGGTTGTTTTCAAAGCAGCAGCCATTTAAGTGAGGTGTCAACTAAGTCCAGATGGAAGAAGCACAATAACCTGTGTCACCCAAGGATGATAAATAATAAAATCCAATTCCAGCAGTGGGGCTGGACCTCCTACTCCCACAACTGAAGAGCAGTAATGCCCGCCCCCTCCAAAAAAAATCCAAGAAAAAAAAATCCAAATTCAAGCAAGGGAATCATATCAGAGCTTAAGTCGTGAACATTCGGTTCCCAGAAGGCTATGGATGACAGTGGGAGTCCTGAATCCATTTGCAGAGTCAACACATGGATTAAGCCTCTGATGAATACCCTCTGACCATAGTAGAGGGATATGAATGGCCTTTCTATCAGACAAGGAGTATTGTAAACTCAATTATGGCAGATTTAATTAGGTTAAAACGCAATACCAGGCTGAGCCCCGGTGGCGTAGTGGTTGTGTGCAGTACTGCGGCCCACTGGGATGGAGGTTCAATTCCAGCAGTGGGGCTGGGCCTCCTACTCCCACCACCGGAGAGCAGTGATGCCATAAAAAACAAAACAAAACAAAAAAAACGCAATACCAATCATTTGATCTCCCTTTCGATCCCACTTAAAATTTGTTCTAATTTTCAACATTTCCTCCTGTTTTTTCTTAAATGATGTCTTTTCCTCTGGTTTATTTTGACATTGTAGTTGGTCTTTTTTTGGTATGTTTTTCAGTATATGAAATCCAGGTTAGATAAATCTGTAGAGACCGTAATTGGAATAATGATTTGTTGGGGATATGGGACAGGAGATTGGAATGAAACGGGGAGTTAATAAATGAGTTACAAGAGGGAAGAAAATGCTCTAAAATGGATGGTGCTGATGATTATACAACTCTTTTTTTAATATGACTGAACTATGGAAGTGTATGTATGTGGATTTGATCTCAATAAAACTATTTTTTAATGCCAGCCATGTTGTGGGCAACAAAATTTTGTTATGTATTTTTAGTCTAGCCTTTTAAAACAGGAATTAGAATTCTTCCAGTTTACATTTGTATTGTGTTCAAGAAGACCATGGAAAATTGATACACTTGAACTACGGTGTTGGCAAAGAATATCGAAAATACCATGGACTGCCAAAAGAACAAATACATGGTTCTTGGGAGAAGTTCAGCCAGATTGCTTCTTTGAGGCAAGGCTGGTGATATTTCATCTCATATACTTTGGACATGTGGTCAGGAGAAACCAGACCTGGGAGGAGGCCATGCTTGGTAAAGTGGAGGGGCAGTAAAGAGGAAGGCCCTTAAGGAGACGGGCTGACCCAGTGACTACGACATTGGACTCAAACATAACAATTGTGACGATGACCCAGGACCTGATTGTATTTGGTTCTGTCGCTAGGAGTGGGAACCGACTCAAGGACACCTCACAGCAACAACTGCCCTTAAACCACAGAGATTTAGTAAGTTTAAGGGGGAAGGAGAGGGTGGGAAAGAAAATGTGACACCTTAAACTGATGATACTTTCAATCACCATCCTTTGCTTCCTTGCTGACTTCCTAAGGAGCTCAAGAGAAAAACACTTCTTGCCCAATTCCCAAATATAGGCTGGATTATCACTGCTCTTTACGAAAGATGGCTCTCACTCTGAATCACTCCAATCTAGAAGCCAAAAAAAGGATTCATTTCCCTCCATTTCTGTTCCATTTTGCCTAAATCATTAAGTGATAAATAATAACAAATTATCTACCTCTTCAGAATTTGACTGCTGTTAATATTCCACTTACTCCAAACACAACTTAAACCCAGGCTAAGTGGACTGTGCATATTTGTCCCATGAGCATAGACGGTAAAAGTCTGAATGTGGTAATCTTCCTGGATGGAGGAAATAATCACACTAACATGACTTGACGTCAAACAGAAAAATCATCCGAAAGCCGTTGCTCTTCCTCAAGGGGTCTCGCTGACCTCCTTCAGTTCCCATCAATCTAAAAAGGAACATTATTACTCTAGGACGTGGCTGCCTGCCTGCCTTTTATAGCTTTTAAGGGGATAGAGTTGCACAATTATCAGTGGCTTTCAGTTCTAAGGGGGCGTGGTGGCAGCATAGATTATTACATTGAAATACTCTAAAAAGCTTTTATGTTGAATTGCTTTTTCTGTCGCACTACTGTTTATATTTAAGTAGTGAGCCACCGAAACATTAATGACTGAAAAGAAATGCTTAATGAATTTGCTTTTATTGGAACCCCTGTCCAGTGGCTATATTTAGCAGCTGAATTAATAGCGAAAGCTCCTGCAAAATTAGCACATCAGCCTGTTAAATATCAAAGAGCAGAGGAGGCCTTTCGTCTCTGCGCTGAAGCAGAGAGTGAAAATGGATCTTATTTTAGTATGTCCACAGGAGGATAAAAAGATGGAAGACACAATAATCAGGAAAAGGGTCATGAACGACTTAAGTCCACATTCATCAGAGAAAAACTGTTGGGGGTGGGGGTTGGGGGGATATCAAGACAAGTGAGAGGCCACTTGGCAGTGAGTGTTACACATCACAAGAAAAACCTTGAAAATTATTTAGCATTTGAAAAATTCAGGACTCCAGTCTGTACGAGAAGAGATTTTAAGGAATAATACTGACTATTGAGTAGGAAGAAGGATTCCCCCCCCTTCTGGGGCTGGGGTTTTCTTTTCTAGGGAAAAAGAGTCTTTTCTTTTGAGAGTGTATCTCAGAAGTCCCCAGGTTCTCATCAAGAGCTGTTCCTAATTGTGTCTTTAAGAATGGACAGGTTTTAAGCTAAAACTGAAACTCCTTTCAGCCAAACAATAAATTGAGTTAAACAATATCACTGGATGTCCCTTAAACAATTAGCTATTTGAGACCAAACCAGTCCCTGTTGACCTCAAAGCAAAGATGAGAAAACAAGGAGGGAAAGAGAAACAATGGAAATAAAAGCAACAACACCAACAACAAAGGAAACAACAGCAGAAGGAGAATCATGAGAATGTTGACAAAATGGAAAAATGATACCACTGTCAAGAACAGATGTAACTGACAACCTAATTCCTCATGCAAATCTTGACCTAAAAATAAAAAGATAAGATATTCTGCAATTAGAAGGCTGTCTTGGGCTGAGCCCCAGTGGCGTAGTGGTTGTGTGCGGGACTGCGACCCACAGGGTTGGCGGTTCAAATCCAGCAGCAGCTCTCCAGGAGCAAGGCTGGGCCTCCACCTCCCACCAGGGCAGTGATGCCCACAAAAACAAACAAACAAACAAACAACAACAACAACAACAAAAAAGGCTGTCTTAAACCTTAACTACTGAACTGCTCATCCAAGGAGCACAGGACATTTTGCAAGCTATTAAATGGAAGATGGAGCAAAACCGGCATTCTTAGAAATTGGACACCAAATTATTTGATCTGAGAAGTTGAGACTATAATAGAATTGTACACTGATAGATCAAAATTTCCAACCATAGTGCCTTTCACTCTCTCTAGTGATTGTATTGTATCATTTTATTGTATTGCATCATTGATTGTATCACATCAATGTATTACTAATGAGATTCTTGCCTGGTATGAATAATAAATCCTTTAAAAAACTCAAAAAAAGAATGGACACGTAAGTTGGAACAGGTATCTATAGGTCTTATTTAGTCTTACCTGAGTGCGGAAAAAGGCGCCCAGGCTTTTCAAGGATTTCAAAGTGGCATGCACCACAATATAAAAGGTGACTGTGATAAAAAGTGTGTTACTAGTAGAGGTTGATTCGGTTGCTAACTGCAAGGTCAGTGTCTGGAACCCTCAAGCATCTAGCCATCAGAGAGAAAGATGAGCAACTGCATTCCCCAAGATGTACAGCCTTTGAAATCCTATGAGATTGCTATGCATTACAATGGACTGGAGGACAGTGGACTTTGGTTTTCTTTTGCTTTTTTTTTAAAGGAGTTGGGTCATTGTCTTCAAAGTAAGGGCAAATTTACATATGATTAGAGCACCACTTGAAAGGTGGCCACCTACCAGGCCACCTTGAATGTGTGTGGCTCTGCAGTTTCAACAACATACCTCAGGTTCCCCAAAGGGCTCATGATGTCTGTCCCACATCTCACACTTCACCCCCCATTCCAAAGTTTCTTCTACCCATCATTTTTCCTGTTCCAGTTGACAAATCATCCAAAATGTGAAAAGTCTGGCCTATTCCTGTTTCATAGTATTGTTAGGTAGCAAGATATGGGGTTGCTCCTCTCCATGCTTAGGGGCCTCCTACAGGAAGGAAGCCCATAAAGGCTAAAGGGCATGCACCAATTGAGGCCCCCCTAACAGCCAGAACTTGGAGATCCGGTGTGAGGGTGCAGTCCCATGTTCACATAACTGTAAAACCTTAAATTTCTTCCTTTATAAAAACTCACTTGGATCACAACTCAGACTTCGGCATAAATTTCCTTCTTCTGCAAAACCAAGAATTGAGATATTTTCCTACCCAATAAATCTAGCAGTATCCCTCTGGCAGAAGCAATATCTCCCCAAATTAGATTACTGCTTGGCACCTAGTAGGTCTCAGCAAGTATCTGTTGAATAAATGTAGCTCCACATCAAGACAGAAAAGCGAGCATATACATCATTCTCCCTGATTCGATTTGAAATCCAAAGTCTCAAAAGTCTTCTAAAAATAGATTTGAAAAAAAATAGATTTGATGCTCCTTCCCATCAAATGGGGAAGCAAACTCATCCCAAACCAAAGCAAAGGGAGAAAAATACATCAGAAAACAAAAGCAGTGAGGCCCAGGAAGAAATATGACTAAACGAGTCCAGTATGTATAGCAGAACTGGGAGCAGACGCTGTGAAACCAGGACCTAAAGTATGGCCCGCTAGTCAGATTTGCCACAATTTTAACATCAGAATGAATAAGAGGAGGAATGTACTTTAATGTAATGAAGAATAACAAATAAGGAACCATGAGTCTAAAAATAATGGAGGGAGAAAAGAAAGCACTTTTTTTTGTTTTGTTTTTTAGGGCATCACTGCCCTGGTGGTGGGAGTAGGAGGCCCAGTCTTTGCTTCTGTGAGCTGGAATTGAACCTCCATCCCAGTGGGCCGCAGTCCCGTGCACAACCACTACGCCACCGGGGCTCAGCCCTAGAAAGCACTTCTTTATAGAAGAATTCCAACTAATACATGTGAAAGGAAAGGCCGAAGTAGGGAATTGCCATTTTATAATCACCATAGTAATAACTGATTCAGGCAAAAATTGCCAATAAAGGTTAAAGCTGCCAGGGAAAGCATGTTAAGGTTACTGATTAATTATAAGGAGAAAGGGTACAATGGTTTCTGACATCAATTAATAATTGCATCAGTAGAAGTAAAGGCAAAACCGACAGGATCATCTCAATTGACTCAGAAAAAGCATTAAACAGAATAGCAACTTGCCTAATGAGAAAACCACTCAATAAACTTGGAATAGAAGGGAACTTGTTCAACCTGATAAAGGGCATCTATGAAAAGTTCACAGGTCAGCATCCCATCAAATGTTGAAAAAGTGAAAGCCACCTCACTAAGAATCCATTCTCACTTCTTTTATCAACATCTGATGGAAGTTCTATTCAGTGTATTCATGGAAGGAGGGAGGGAGGAAGAGAGAGAGAGAGAGAGAGAGAGAACCAGATTGGAAAGCAAAGGCACCCCTATTTGCAGATGGCATGATCTTACATTTGGGAAATGGTACTTAGTTCACATGCAGACTCATGGAGCACACAGTTATTAGAATTAATACACAAAATTCAGAAAGATTGTATATGTCCACACACTATCAATGAGATGAAAAAAACTACCACATACTATCAATGAAAATTAAAAAAATTAAATTCCATTTACAATAGCATCAGAACACAAGGTGCTTCGGAATAAAGCTAACAAGATAATGCAAAAGTTATGTGCTGAGACTGAGCCCCGGTGGCATAGTGGCTGTGCGTGGGACTGCGGCCCACTGGGATGGAGGTTCAATTCTAGCAGTGGCTCCACAGGAGCAAAGGCTGGGCCTCCTACTCCCACCACCAGAGGGCAGTGATGCCCCCACAAAAAAAGTTATATGCTGAAAACTATAAAACATTTCTTAAGGGATTAAAGCATGCATAAACAAATGAAAAGATATTTGTGTTCATAGGTCAAACCAAAACCAGTTTCACTGCCATCAAATTGATTCTGACTCATAGCAACTTTAAAGGACAGGGTAGAACTGCCCCTGTGAGTTTCTGAGATTATAACTTTTTGTTTCATCACTGCTCTCCGGTGGTGGGAGTAGGAGGCCCAGCCCCACTGCTGGAATTGAACCTCCGTCCCAGTAGGCCGCAGTCCCGTGCACAACCACTACGCCACCGGGGCTCAGCCCCGAGATTATAACTTTTTATAGGAGTAGAAAGCTTTATTCTTCTACCACAGAATTGGTGGTGGTTTCAAACTGCTGACCTTGCAGTTATCTGCTTAATACATAACCATTACTATTATGAAGAAGGAAATAATTCCCAAATTGACCTACAAAACCAATGTAATTCCATAAAATATCCCAGGTGGTAGTTTGCAAATATTGCCAAGTTAATTCTTAAAGTTATACAGAATACAAGGAACTCAGAGTAATCAAAACATCTTGAAAAAGATAAAAAGATGGAGGAGTTATGCTACTCAATTTCAAAACTCAATACAGTGTTGCCATAATGAAGACAGTGGGATACTGACAAAAGGATAAATATAAGATCAGTGGAATAAAATTGAGAGTACATAAGTAATCCTCACTTTCATGATCTATTGATTTTCTTTCTACATTTTTTATTACTGTAAAAATAGATGTGACACAACATTTGCCACTTCATCAGTTTTTTTTTATTAAAACTAATTTATTGCGGGCTCTTACACCTCTTATGATAATCCATACATCAATTGTATCAAGCACATTTGTGCATAGGTTGCCATCATTATTTTCTAGACATTTACTTTTTATTTGAGCCCTTGGTATCAATTCCTTTTTTCTCCCCTCTCCCCCTCCCACCTCATGGTCCCTAGATAAATTATAAATTATTATTACTTTCATATCTTATACCAACCGCTGTCTCCCTTCCTGCATGGTTTCTGTTGTTCATTGCCCTGGGGGGGGGGAGGGGAAGAGAGACAGAGAGAGAGAGAGAGAGAGAGAGAGAGAGGTTATGTGTTGATCATCGCGATTGGTTCCCCCTTCCTCGCCTCCTCCCTCCACCTTCCCCCTGTCCTTCTGGTCTCACTACTCCCATTTCTATCCCTGGAGTCTGTGTGTCGTGAGTTCTTATGTCTTATCTGTACCTGTGCACTTTGGTCTAGCCCTCTGTAAAAGGCAGCACTGGGGTCATGATAGTGGGGGGTGAGGAAGCCTCTAGGAGCCAGAGGAATATTGTGTGTTTTATTGCATCCTGATTGACTCATTCCTTCCCTGCAATCCTTCTGAGAAGGGGTGACCCATTGTCTACAGATGGGCTTTGGGTCTCATCAGTTTTAAGGCATACAATTCAGTGGTATAAATTATATTAGTGATACTGTGTGACCATCACCCATAACAGCTGACAAATTTCCCATCATGTGGTCAATTGATTTTTGACAAGGGTAGTAAGACTATTCAATGGGAAAAGAGGGCTGAGCCCCGGTGGCATAGTGGTTGTGTGTGGGACTGCGGCCCACTGGGTTGGCGGTTCAAATCCAGCAGCAGCTCTCCAGGAGTAAGGCTGGGTCTCCTACTCCCACCAAGGGCAGTGATGGCAAAAAAAATCAATGGGAAAAGAATAGATTTTTCACCAAATGCTATTGGAATAATTATATATATATTTACAGAGTGATGAAATTGTACAGTGTTCTTACACTATTCGTGTAAGTTAAGACAAATTGAATGTAAGTCTGAAATAAAAGAACTGAAAATTTCCTACCAATTAGTCAAAGCCTTCTTGGATATAACCCAAAGGTATAAACAAGTAAAGAAAAGTACTTAAACATGAGTCCACTGAGGTAAGCTAAAAAAACAATGCAAAAGGTAAGCAAATGTGGTGAAGAAAGCTGATGGTGCCCGGCTACCAAAAGATATAGCATCTGGGGACTTAAAGGCTTGAGTAAACAAGCAGCCATTCAGCTCAGAAGCAATAAAGTCCACATGGAAGAAGCACACCAGCCTGTGTGATCATGAGGTGGTGAAGGGATCCGGTGTCAGGCATCAATGAGCTAAAATTATATTATTATTAATGAGGGGGAGTACAGATTGGGGACACAAAGCCCATCAATAGGTGAAGTGACATCCTTTTGCAGAGGGGTTACAAGGAGGAGATGAGCTAGTTAAGATACAGGGTAGGAGCTATGAAATATGCAACCTTCCTCTAGTTCCCATGCTGCCTCCCACCCACTATCATGACCCCAATACTACCACATAAATCCAGGAGGTGTACAGTGACCCCAATACTACCACATAAATCCACCAGGATGTACAGTGAAGTTGGAAACATGGGAAACTTAGTATAGATGATCCATCAAGGCTAATAATAGAAGTGGTAATACCAGGAGGGTGGAGGGATGGAGGAACAGAAAGGGAGAACCAACTTCAGGGATCTACACGTAGCCTCCTCTCTGGGGCACGGACAATAGGGAAGTGAGTGTTGGGACACATTGTACAGTGTACAGGATGAAAAAAATAATTTGTAAATTACTAAGGGTTCAAGGGGAAGGGGGGTTGGAAGGGTAATATAGGGAGCTGATACTGGGGGCCTGGAGGGAGGGAGAATGTTTTGAGAGTGATGATGGCAATGAGTGTGTAAAAGTGGCCTACATACAACTGATGTTGTTAGGGATTGTGATGGGAGTTGTAGGGGCCCCCAATAAAATGATTCATTAAAGAAAGGGGGGGGGGGAAAGGGGAGGGATTTTTTTTTTGTAAAGAGGAGCTTGTACCAAGGGCTCAAGTGGAAAATGTTGGGAAATGTATGTGGCAACATGTGTGCAAATGTACTTGATACAAATGTTGTATCCTGAATGTTGTAGTAGCTGTAAGAGACCCCAATAATTTTTTTTTTGTTTTCGTTTTTTGTTTTTTGGGCATCACTGCTCTCTGGTGGTGGGAGTAGGAGGGTCAGCCCCAATGCTGGAATTGAACCTCCATCCCAGTGGGCCGCAGTCCCGCGCACAACCACTACTCCACCGGGGCTCAGCCCACCCCCAATAAAATAAAATAAAAAAACAATGCAAAAGGGACAGTGGGAGAAAACTACTGTAATTCCTGGGGGAAGACCCAGGTAGTATGGCAGGGGCCAGACCAAATCCGGGGCTACATATGGTAGCCAACTATGGTGGGGGGTGGAGAGATGGCGATGTGTATAGAGGGAATGGGGTACTAACCCACCCAAGGGGAGCATATTGTTTTTTATATTTCCACAGGGAAAGAGGGACCAAACTTAAATCCAGTGTTCCAGGATGTGAATGCAGCTTGATGGCATGGAGCAGGGAGCCAGTGGAGGACTATTATTGCCCAACTCCAATCCCAACTATGTGGACAGCATAAACTCCCCAAGGGAGTTTACTTTGGAGGACAGCATTGAAGCTTCAGCATGGGGAGTAGGACATGTCTGACTAGCGCATTCAAGAACAAGTGAAGGGGAGGAAGAGAAAGTGAAGTGCATCCCGGCCCACCGAGCCTTGAGGACGATATCCCCACTCAGAACAGCCAATGCACAGAGAGGAACATATAGCCGGCCCCACTATGAAACAAAGCATCCCTAACTGACTCAAGGCCCTAGGGGACAGCAATAGAGAAGCAGGGTTGGGACTGTACCCTGTCTGACCCCACCACACTAAGGGTGTGGCAAAACAGTAAGGGTGTTCAACAGAGCATGGTGTTCCCGAGGCAGTTCCAAGAATATACTTTGGGGGCAGGATGTGACAACCCATCAGAGTCAACTGGGGGATACTTCTGGAGGTCAACCAACAGATCTTGAACTATTTCTAGGTTTTTGTTATTATTTTTTAATTCTTTACTTATTTATATATTTTGGACATTGGGGTTTTGTTGTTGTTATCATCGTTTTATTTTCTTTGGTCCTTCATCTCAGGATGCCTTGTTTTTTGTATATATTGTTATTTCTCCAGGTCTTTCTAGGTAAAAATAGGCTGGATGAACAGTCTGGAGGAGAAAACAACGGGACTGGTGGTTCCCGGGGGACAAGGGAGATGGGGAGGAAGGGGAAAGGAGGCTGTGTTGACCAACCCAGAGATAAGGGAACAACAAGTGACCAAAATAAGTGACAATGTGGGTGTGAGAGGCCTGATAGGGATTGATCAAGAGTAATGTAAGAGAAAGAAATTACTGAAACCCAAAAGAAGACTGAGCATGATAGGCAAGAGGAAAGTAAACAGAAACAGAGGAAAGAACTGGGAGGAAAAGGACATTTATAGAGGTCTAAATGCAGGGATATACATATTTATATATGTTGATGGGGAAATAGATCTACATGCCTCTACTTATAGGGTTAATATTAAGACAGCAAATGGGCATTGGATCTTCACTCAAGTACCTCCTCAACGCAAGAACACTTTGTTCTATTAAATTGGCTTTCCATGATGCTCATCTTCTCGACACAATCACTAAAGACAAATGTGTGCAAAAGAAAAAATGATGAAGAAAGCTAATGGTGTCTAACTATCAAAAGATATAGCATCTGGGGTCTTAAAGACTTGAAAGTAAACAAACGGCCATCTAGCTCAGAAGCAACAAAGCCCACATGAAAGAAGCATGTGTGACCATGAGGTGTTGCAGGAATCAGGGATCAGGCATCAAAGAACTAAAAAGTATCATTATAAATGAGGGAGAGTACTGATTGGGGACCCAAAACCCATCAGTAGGTGAAGCGACACCCCCTTACAGAGGGGTCACTGGGAGGAGATAAGCCAGTCAAGGTACAGTATAGCAACAATGAAATATGCAACTTTTCTCTAGTGCTTAATGCTTCTAGTTCTCTAGTTCTTAAATGCTTCCTCTCACCCACTATCATGATCCCAATTCTACCTTACAAATCCAGGGGAATGTACACTGGAGCCAGACACATAGAGATTATAGGAGAGATGACCCATCAGGACCAGTGGTGAAAGTGGTGATACCGGGAGGGTGGAGTAGAAAGGGTGAACCAATTGCAGGGATCTACATATAACCTCCCCCCTGGAATACAGACAACAGGGAAGTGGGTGAAGGGACATATCAGACAGCGTACTATATGACAAAATAATGATAATTTGTAAATTACTAAGGGGGAGGGAGGGAGGGAGTGAGGGGAAATATGGGGAGCTAATACCAAGGGCCTAAGTTGAAGGAGGATATTTTGAGAATGATGATGGTAACAAATGTACAAATGTGGTCTGCATACAATTGATGTATATATTGATCGTGATAAGAGTTGTATGAGCCCCCCAATAAAATGATTAAATGTGTATATAAAGGTAGTTAAGTTTTCATGAAGTTCTATCAAGTTAAAACTTTTTGTTCTTAAAAGGATAACATCAAGAATGTGAAAAGAGAGATTCCAGAATATAAAATATTTGTAGATCATATATCTGAGAAAATATTGCATCCAGAATGCATGAATAACTCTTATGACTCACCAATAAATAGACTAAAGCTTAATTAAAATGCACAAATATTTGAATATACATTTCTCCAAAGAAATGGCCACAAATGGCCAATCAGTACCTGAAAATGTGTTCAACATCATCGAGAAAAGCAAATAAACTATCACAATGAGATACCATTTTAAATCAACAAGAATGGCTACAATAAAAATACAATATTATGTGAAACTTAAAACATGATCAGCAAAAGAAAAAAATAGATCAATTGGACCTCATGACAATTAATAAACTTTGTCTATCAAAGGACTATATCAAGTGAAGAAACAATCTACCTGGTGAAGAAAATACTTGATGATTACATATCTGATTAGGGCTTAATATCAAGAATGTACAAAAAACTCCTACAACTCTGCAAGAAAAGGACAAATAGCCCATTTTAAAAGTGGGCTTGAGGAGGCATTTCTCCAAAGAAAATCTACAATGGCTCACAAGCATATGAAAAGTTGATCAATATCATTAGTCACTAGGGAAATGCAAATTAGAATCACAATAATAAACCATTGTATTATGAAAGAAACGTAAAATAATAAATGCTGGTGAGGATGTAGAAAATGGAACCCCTCTTGTATGACTGATGAGAATGTAAAGCGGTGTAGCGACTTTAGAAAATAGTTTGGTGACTCCTAAAAAGTGAAATATACAATTACTGCATGATCCAGCAATTCCATTCCTATGTTTGTTGTTAGGTGCCATTGGGTTGGTTCTGATCCTTAGGGACCTTATGCGCAACAGAACGAAACCCTGCCTAGTCCTGCACTGTCTGCACAATTGTTTCTATGCCTGTGCCCATTGTTGCAGTCACAGTGTCAATCCATCTCCTTGAGGGCCTTTCTCTTTTTCTCTGCCCCTCCATTTTATGAACACGATGTCCCCTCCAAGAAGTGGTCTCTCCTAACACCATGTCCAATGTGCATAAGGCGAAACCAACCTTGCTTTAAGAAGCACTCTGGTTGTACTTCTTCCAAGATCTCTTTGTCCATCCATGGTATTTTCAATATTCTTTACTCTCACTGTAATTCAAACTAATCAGTTCTTCTTTGGTCTTTCTTATTCGATGTCCAACTTTCACATCCATATGATGGAGACTACCATAACTTGGGTCAAGGCACCTTATCTTGAAAATAACATCCTTGCTTTCATCTCTAAAGAGGTCTTATGCACAATCCAATCCAATCCAATACAATGCATTGTTTGGTCTCTTAACTGCTGCTTCCATGATAATTGATTGTGGATTCAAGCAAGACAGAATTCTTAACAATTTCAATCTTTTCTCCACTGAACATGATTTTACCTATTGGTCATGTTGTGAAGATTGTTATGTTCTTTACATTGAGTTGTAATCCATTCTGAAGGCTGCGATCCTTGATCTTCATCAGCAGTGCTTCAAGTCTTCCTCACTTTCAGCAAGCCAGGTTGTGTCATCTACATATCATGAATTGTTCATAAGACTTCCTCCAATCCTGATGCCTAATTCTTCTTCATATAATCCAGCTTCTCTGATTATTTGCTCAGAATACAGATAATACATACAGAATAAGTATGGCAAGAAGATTCAACCCTGATTCATACCTTTCCTGATTTAAAGATCAGTCAGTATTCCCTTGCTCTCTTCAGCCTATCAATCCATGTACAGGTTGTGCATGAGCACAATGATGTGTTCTGAAATTCTCGTTCTTCTCAAAGCTATCCACTTTTTTTGTGATCCACACCATCAAATGCTTTGGTTCAAATTAAGTCCAGCCTGTGTACTCTAAGGATTGTAAATAATCAAACCCAAGTCCAAAGGAGGCAATGGTATCAGAGCTTAAACTGTAGATACCTGGTTTGCAGAAGGTTATGATGACAGTGGAAACCCCAAACCTATTTGCAGGGTCCACGCATGAATTAAACCTCTGGTGAATCCCTTTTGGCCATTGTTTAGGGATATGAAATAACCTAGTTAACAAATGGAGAGCATTGAAAAGTCGATTATCAGAGTTGTAGTGAAGTCGACATGTGATCTTTTTAACACATTTTAAAGTCATATTTTTTTAAAAGTGAAGGGGAAATATATGTGGATCAAACCTCTAATGAATCCCCTCTGACCACTGTCCAGAGATGTGAATAGCCTTACTGTCATGCAGAATGCATTGGAAAATGGATTATTGCAGATGAAGTTAGGTTAAAATTTGGCATATTATCATTTGATCTCCCTTTTTTTTTGTTTTTTTTTTTGCATGTATTTTTTTAATTCATTTTATTGGGGGCTCATACTTGATCTCCCTTTTGATCCATTTTAAATTTGTTCTAGTTTTTTAAATGTTCTTCTTTCTTTTCGATTGAGGTTTATCTCTGTTGTACTTTGTTAGTTTTTTTAGTTTGGGGTGTTAAGTATAATTTTCTATATATGAAATTCAGAATAATAAATCTATAAAGATAGTGACTGAATTAATGATTTCGTGAGTTTATGTTAGGAGAGGTTTCAGTAAAATGAGGAGCTAATATTAATGAACACAAGTAAGAAGAAAATGTTCTAAAATGGATAGTGATGATGATTGTACAACTCTTTTTGATATCACTGAACTATTAAATTGTGTGATATGTGAATTATATGCCAGTAAAATTGCTTTTTGAAAGAATTATATTGTGGTAATGATTGCACAATTTGGGGCATAGTCTAAATCCCCTGAGTACATTTTCAAATAGTGAGTTTCTTGGAAAGTGAACTAATCTAAATTAACAAAGAAGAAAAGTAGATATAACATTGAAGACAACATTAACATCAGATTTGGGGATGGGAGGAATAGTTTTGTTTGGGAGGAGAATAGAGATACCAATTGCATTTGGATTCTAGGTATATAACTTGAATATAAAATAAATAGGGAGAGATTAAGAACAAAAATAAATATAGCATTGACTCAAACAGAAAGGTAAAAACAAGTTGCAGAAGGATAGCTACATTGTGGTCCTAGTAAGATATATTAAATATGATAATATGAAGCAAAACTAGTGTGAAAAAGTTGACTCGAGAGAGAAAAGTGGATAGGAATAGGGACATGGCCAGTATTACGAATTCATCTATAATGTTTAAAAGTGAAACTTAAGAGAGGATAAAATTCCAACAGTTAATTCTAGGTGATGGGAATATGAATGTTTTTTACAGTATTCTTAGTGTTTTTTTCCTTTGAAAAAGCCTGAAAACTTTAAAATAATAGATGAGAAGAGAAAAAAAAAACCTGAGTTAGATTTTCAACCCACTTTCATTGATTTTCATGTAAATCATACTTAAGTATAAATGTGAATGTCAACATGGAAAGATGGAGATGGAATCCAACATTTTCTGAATACTTCTTGCCTGACACAGTTTTAGGAGCTCTACAAGTGGTATGTAATATCCTCTCACTTCTCCTAGTATTTCTATAGAACAGTATTACCAGCTTGGGCGAATATTGCTTCCTTCGGGGACACTGGAATGGTCCAGAAGAGCTACAAAAGCAGATAGCTACACTTTATCATCCTCCTTTATGGGCTAGTTCAAAAGTGTACAATTGTCAGGGAAGTATTGTTTTGTTTTGTTTCTGAAACGGGAACAATAAGTTTAGGATTAGATAATGAGATTTGGGGCTTAGAGCTGATGCTGGAACTGGTTAAGAATTTTGCAGGTGTTGGGATGGAATGCATTTTGTATGAGGAAATAACATGGATTTTGGAGGCCAAATGGTGACGTCTTGAAGGCATAATCCCTGGTAATTGGATATGTGACCTTATTTGGAAGGAGACTCTTGCAGATTGATTCAGTAAATTCAGATGATGCTCTTAGTTTGGGCTTTAATCCCTTTATGACTAGTGAATGAATGCCCTTTCTAATAAGAGGAGTAGAAACATAGAGAAGGCACATAAAAAAATGCCAGTTGAGGACCTGGGCAGACTTAAGTTATCCTGTTGAAAGTCAAGGAATGTCTGGGATTTTTAGAAGCTGAAGGAAACAAGGAAGGCTCTTCTCCTAGATTCTAGAGTCTTTGAAAAGAGAATATGCCTAACACAGGCTAATATCCACCACCCACGTGTCTGTGTGTCATACTGTGGTGGCGTGTGTGTTGCAGTGATACTGTAAACTACATCGCTGGTATTTCAAATGCCAGCAGGGTCACCCAAAAGGAACAGGTTTCAGCTGAGATTTCAGACTAAGAATGGACTACAAAGAAGCAATAGTCTGTCACTTTCTGAGGAATTAACTGAAAACCTTATGGATATAGCATTGAAACATGAATAGCATAAGTACATTGTCAGAGATAGCACCAGAAGATGAACCCTTCAGCCCCCAAAGCATTCAAACTATGACTGACAAAGAGTTGCTTTCTCAAAGTAGAGTTTGACCGTCATGACATGGATGGAGTAAAGCATTGGGGACTTTTATTTGCTGATATTTCTCCTCAAAATGAGAAGAAACTGGTGCAAACATCAATTAGTCATGGAACTTAGAATGTATGAAATATAAATCTAGGAAAATTGGAGGTTGTCAAAAGTGAAATAGAATGCATAAAGAGTGTCATTCTAGTCATTAGTGATCTATAATCGAGTGCTAGTGGCCATTTTGAATCAGAAAATCATTTGGTTTACTATGCTAAGAATGGTAACTTCAAGAGGAATGGCATATTCATTGTCAAAAAGAATATTTCAAGCTCTATCTTGATGTACAATGTTGTCTGTGATAGGATAATATTTATCTGCATACAAGGAAAAGTTTCAATACACCTACTATTTAAATTTATGCGCCAAATGCTGTAGCTAGTAATGAAGAAATTGAAGAATTCTATCAATATCTTCCAAATGAAATTTATCATACAATCAATATGTATTGGCAATCATTGGTAATTGGAATGCAAAAGTTGAAAACAAGAGGAAGGAACAATAATTGGAAAATAAGGTCATGGCCCTAGAAATGAAGCTAGAGATCTTATGGTAAGAGTTTTCAAGACCAACTTTTTCATTGCAAAGACTCTTTTTCAAAAACGCAAACGTTTATAATACACATGGATTTCTCCAGATGGAATACACAGAAATCATGTTGACTACATCTGTGGAAAAGGACAATGGAAAAGAAAATACCAGAAGCTAAACCAGGCAATGGACAGACCGTGGAATAGACCAACAACTGCTCATATGTACGGTCAAGCTGAAGTTGAAGAACATTTTTAAAAGACCACAAGGGACAAAATGCGACTTTGAGAAGGGACCAGTCATGTAGAGTACAGTATAGCACCAACGAAACACACAACATTCCTCTATTCTTAAATGCATCCTCCCTCCTACTAGTATGACCTCTGTTCTACATTACAAATCTGGCTAGACTGTAGCATGTACATTGGTACAGATAAGATCTCTTGACATATGGGATCCAGGACAGATAAACTCCCTCAGGAACAGTAATGGGAGCAGCGAGACCATGAGGAGAGTGGGGAAGGTGGGGGAAGTAGGGGAGGGGGGAGGGGGAGGGGGGAAGTGATTGCAGTGATCTATGTGTAAGTCCATGGATGAACAACAGAAACGTGGGTAAAGGGAGATAGTGGATGGTATAAGATATGAAAATAAGGCTAAGCCTCAGTGACGTAGTGGTTGGGTGCGGGACTGTGGCCCACAGGGTTGGTGGTTCAAATCCAGCAGCAGCTCTCCAGGAGCAAGACTGAGTCTCCTTACTCCCACCATGGCAGTGATGCCACAAAAAAAGATATGAAAATAATAATAATTTATAATTTATCAAGGAGTCACTTGGGTGGGAAGATGAGAAAAAAGAGGAGCTGATATCCCAAGCTCAAGGAGACAGAAAATGCTTTGAAAATGATAATGTCAACATATGCACAAATATAAATGAAACAAATGATGCATGGATTGTTACAAAAGCTGTAAGAGCCCCCAATAAAATGATTTAAAAAAATACAACCTTGAGTATGTTTCAACTGATTTTGAGAACATTTCAAGAACAGATTTGATGCATTGAACACTAATGTCAGAAGACATGAAGAGCTGTGGGAGGATATTAAGAACATCACATTAAAGAAAGCAAAAGGTCATGAAACAGACAGAAAGGAAAAGAAAGTTCAAACTGTATGTCAGAAGAGACTCTGAAATTTGCTCTTAATCATATAGAAACTAAGGTAGATGGAAGAAATGATTAAGACAAAGAGCTGAACAGAAAGTTTCAAAGGGCAGCTTGAGAAGACAAAGTAAAATGTTATTATAAATGTGCAAAGCCTAGAAATTAGGAAAACAAAAACAAACACACTCAGCATATCTTAAACTGAAAGAACTCAAGAGAAAATTCAAACTTTGAGATGCAAGATTGAAAGATTCTATATGGGAGGGAGTTAACATAGCTATGATTGGGACAGCCCCCACAGACCTCTCTGTTGGTTCACTGCTTCATGCCAGTATGTTGCCTTCACATCTTGATTCTCCAGTTTGAAGACTGGTCTCTCTCCCTTTCCTCTGAAGACATAAATAATACCCTCCCCATAGGTGGGCGAGTGTCCTGTTGCCCCACTCTACCCATGCCTTTTTTTTCTTCCCCCCTCCTTTTTAGTTAGCTGCCATATGTATCTCTGGGTTGGGTCTATGTGGACCCATTCCTCAGAGTACAGCACTGAAGATACAGCTCAGGGAGAGGGATGGGTCTGCTTAGAACACAGGGGAGCAAACTAAGAGGGAAGGAGAGAGGAAAAGTGGACCACGTACTGCCCCACCAAGCTCCAAGCATGATATCCCTGCTCAGAGCAGCCAATGCACGTAAAGAATCATAATGGGTTCAGGCCCACAAGAGACATGGCGTCCCCTCCCTGACCCGTAGTGCTATGGGACAACACGGGAGACGGTATGGGAATTGTGCCCAGTCTCATACACACACACACACACACACACTCACTGCCCCACTGGGATGAAACATGAAGGGAGTGCAACAGAAAGAACAGCAAGGGGAGCAAAACAATAACATTCCCAAGGAATCCCAAAAATAGATTTCGAGGGCAGGGCTTGGCACCTCATCAATTTCTATCTATTATGATATAAACATTCTAACATAAATCATATAGGTCAACAGACAGACCTGAAACTATTTATAAGTCCCTGATATGCAGGATAAACAATTCCACGGAGAACACAATAGGACCAACAGTTCTGGGGGGACATGAGAGAGGGGCAGGTGGGAGAAATGAAGGAGAGACCTTACAAACTCAGGGACAAGGGAACAAGCTATCTAAAATCAATGGCAAGGAGGGCATAGAATGCCTGGTGGGGTTTGATCAAGTGCAATGTTTTGTTTTGTTTTTTTTTGGGGGGGGGCATCACTGCCCTCAGGTGGTGGGAATAGGAGGCCCAGCCTTTGCTCCGTGGAGCTGGAATCGAACCTCCATCCCAGTGGGCCGCAGTCCTGCACACAACCACTGCGCCACCGGGGCTCAGGCTGATCAAATGCAATGTAATCAAGAGGAATTACTGAGAATGAAGGTTAAACATGATAGTAGGACAAGAGAAAAGTAAAATGAAATAGAGGAAAGAACTAGGAGGCAAAAGACATTTATAGAGGTATAAATAGAGATGAGTACATATGTAAATATATTAATATATAATGATAAGACATGGATCTATGTGTATATATATATATATATATATATATATTTCTATGGTAAGTTTTATGGTAGCAGATCGACATTGAGCCTCCACTCAAATACTCCTTCAATGCAAGAACATTTTGTTCTAAAAACCTAGCATTCTGTGATGCTCACCTTCTTGACATGATTTCTGAAGACAAAATGGGTGCATAAGTAAATGTGGTGAAGAAAGCTGATGGTACCCAGCTATTAAAAGATATAGCATCTAGGGTCATAAAGTTTTGAAGATAAACAAGCAGCCATCTAGCTGGGAAGCAACAAGACCCACATGGAAGAAGCACACCAACCTGTGTGATCACGGGTTGTTGACAGGATCATGTATCAGACATCAGAAGATCCAAAGCAACACAGAGGAGTGACTGTGCCAAAAAAAAAAAAACCTAGTTGACCTCAGCCATTTCAAGAGGTACTCTATGAGCAAGAACAAATGGTACTGAATGAGATACTTCAAGCTACACTGAAAGCATTGGCAAAAAATGTCTCCAGGAAATGATGGACTACCAATTGAAATGTTTCAACAAGCTGATGAGGCACTGAAAGCACTAACACATTTATGCCAGAAAACTTGGAAGACAGCTCCCTGGCCAATTGACTAGAAGAAATCCTATTTGTATGCATTCCAAAGAAAGATGACTCCACAGAATGCTCAAATTATAGACTAATATCATTACTATTACAGGCAAGTAAAATTATGCTGAAGATTATCCAGCAATCGCAGCTACTACAACATGGACAGTGAGCTGCCAGAGGTTCAAGCCAGATCCTGAAGGGGAATGTCATTGCTGATATCAGATGACTCTTCGCTTAAAGGCGAGACTGCCAAAAAGATGTGGACTTGTGCTTTTTTACTGTTCAATGGCATTTAATTGTGTGGATTACAACAAACTGTACACAACCTTGAGAAAAATGGAAATGCCAAAACATTCCCCTGTGCTCATGTAGAACCTGTACATAGATCAAGTGATCGTTGTGCAAACAGAACAAGGGAATACTATATATTTAAAATCAAGAAAGGTATGTATCGGGGCTGTAGTCTCTCACCGTACTTATTCAATACATATGCTGAGCAAATAACCAGAGAAGCTAGATTATACAAAGAAGAATTCGCATCAGGCTTAGAGGAAAGTTTATTAACAACCTGTAGTATGTAGATGACACAAAATGGCTTATTGACCATGAGGAGAGCTTAAGACAGTCGCTGATAAAAATCATCAGGATGGATTACAGCTCAATGCAAAGCAAACACAAATCCGTACGACTGGATAAATAGGCAACACCATTACAAATGGAGAAAAGATTGAAGTTGTCAAGTATTTTGCCTTCTTGTCTCTACAATCAATGCCCATAGGAGCCGCAGTCAAGTGGTCAAGCTGCACATTGCTTTGGGTCAATCTGCTGCTCAAGACCTCTTTAAAGTGTTGAAAGCATGAACGTTACTTTGAGAACGGAGGTGTGTCTGACCCAAGCCATGGTCTTCTCCATTGCTTCATATGCATTTGAAAGTTGGACATTTAATCAGGAAGACCAAAGAATAATCAATGCATTTGGATTGTGGGGATGGAGAAGAATATTGAAAGTATTATGGACTGCCAACAGGACAAAACAATCTTGGAATAAATGCAGCCAGCGTATTCCTTAGAGACAAGGATGGTGTGACTTTCTTTTGTATATTGGACATGTTTTCATGAGAGATCAGTCCCTGGAGAAAGACCTCATACTTGGTAAAGAAAGTCCAGGGACAATGAAAATGAAGAATATCCCTTGACAAGCTGAACTGACACAGTGGTGCAACAATGAGCTCAAGCATTCATGCAATCGTGGGGACAGCACAGGATTGAAAGGTGCTTCCTTCTGTTGTACACAGGGTCGCTATGAGTCAGGCATGATTGGAAGGAACCTAACATCTAAGAAGATTTTGTAACCAGAGAACGATATTACCATCATTCCTTCAGATAAAGTGATTCATGTGAGTAATTAACAAAAAACCCTGCAATTGTTAGCATATTGCTTCTCATTACTGATCTTAAAGTTCATTTCAGCAGATTGAGTGCCTAAAGACCAGAGAAGTTGAGCAATTTAGCTGATGCTGGGACATTTATCCTGGGCTAGGCTTCAAACCTTAAATATTACATAAGCCACATTCAGCATCTAATAGCTTAACATGAGTCGAATGTTTTGTGTTTGCATATTTGCTGCTGTTGTAGTATGTTCCTCTCACTCAATCGAAGTCCAGAGATATGAAAGAAGTCCAGGAATTCCAGCCATCCCTAAAACCTCATTTCAAATTGCAAAACACAGATTAAGTAGCAGCAATACTCTCCAACACTATAAATGACCAAAAAAATCATTTGCTGAGGGGAGAGGAAAACTTAGGAAAAAATTTTGAACCTTAAGCAATGCAGGTAGATTTGAAAAGGAACAATATTGAAAGTGTAAAGAAGCAAAGCAATTCATGAAATAGTCTTGTCACAAATGGTGATTTGATGAGATGGCTTGACGAACGTGAAAGAAAAACTTTAAATTGAGATCAAACAATTGCTAATAGTGCAAATATTAGATAATTAAGGCATAAACTATATTATTGTGTGGGGGGGGAGGGATATAGTTAGAACATCCCATCACATTGGTCCAGAAGTCAATTTCTCAAAACTTTACTGTCTATTGGTTAATTACATGACCAAATAGGAATATATAGCTTATAGCTCACAAGCATCATGTGAAATATGAAAATATCATTGCCCATGTCCACCCAGCCCACTGCAATCGTGGTTCTCAACTTTCCTAATGCCGCGACCCTTTAATATAGTTCCTCATGTTATGGTGACTCCCAACCATAAAATTATTTTCATTGTATTTCATAACTATAATTTTGCTACTGTTATGAATCGGGTGACTCCAGGAAAAGGCCATTCAAGCCCCAAAGGGGTTGTGACCCACCAGTTGAGAATTGCTGCAGAATAGGGAGTCAGAGGTTGCAATCTTTACAGGTACAGACCAAAGTAAAACTCACTTCACTGCCGTCCAGTCCGTGTTGACTCATAGTGGTCCACTGTGGGTTTCCTGGGACTGTAACTGGGTATGGCAGTAGAAAGTCCGGTTTTTCTCTCATGGAGCTGCTGGCATTTTCAAGTTGTGGGCCATGGGCATCATAGCCCATGCCTAAAGGCTCCACCATCAGACAGGCTCATCTTTCTCTCAAGGAGTGGCTAGTGAGTTTGAACTGCCAACTTTGGGACTAGTAGTTCAATGGTACTGAACAGTACCACCAGGGATCCTATTATTGCAAATGATTTTGCTCTTTCCAGAAATGTATTAACAAAGGTCTAGCATGCAATCCAAAAGATGTCCATATTCATCTATTTTATGTATCCATTGTGGGTATAATGCAGAGCCAGTCAAGGACTGAAGTTCATGACCTACATTACACATGTTTATTATCTTTCTACACTCCAGTCAGCAGAGACTGAGAACACAATAGGGACAGGGAGGAACAAAGTATTTGCTTATATATAATCTAAGTTGCTAGCACAGGGTGGGAAATACAGATGCTCTGTAAATGTAATTTAACCCAAAGATCATAACATATGGAAGTATTTTTTATTTTCTACTTTTTTATATTTTAAAATAACTTTTTGTTGAGAATAAGTATACTGCTTGTTGCATTTTCACACATAAACCAATATGGGTGACTATCATCCATTTCCAATGGGGACGTTTTGACAAGGGAATGAGGACAAATGAGTAAGACCTGGTCTCTTCCCTGGAGGAAGACTTAGTACAGTACAGGAGACAAGTAACAAACAAAACAATCACAATCTAATTCCATTCCAGATTAGAAGTATGCAGCTGCATGATCCCAAAGGACACAGTACAGGACAGGTTTATGTCGACTGCTAGTGAAGATCTCATAAGGTCGAGAAGGGCCTTAAAAGATAGTGTTGGATGGAGTTGGGGTAGACTTTGCATGTGGAAAGACCAGTATGGGAAGACCAGCGTGGACAAAGATGAGCCTGGGAGACTAGTGTGAGGACAGTGTGGCTGGAGCAGTAGACATATGCACATCCCTACCTTGACGATAAAGTCCTTTCCATCTAATATCCCCCTTTTCAGTCCACAACCCACCATTTATAAAGAAATGCCTACTTACCTTGCCTCTTCCATCAATCCATTTCCAGATGTCTTTTAGATGCTGTACTCTGCTGAAACAGTTCTTGTCAAGGCAGTTAACTTCCATGTTGAGAAAAAAATTCTTCTGTCTTCATCATTCTTACTAATTACTATTAGTAAAAGAAGATTACATTGGGGACTTGTATAATTTTTGTTACAATCCTTACATTGTTTGCATCAGGCATGTTTGTACATATGTTTTCTACATTCATTTCTAAACATTTACTTTCTATTGAGCCCTTGATATGTTATTTAGCTTTGCAGCAATATCCAAAAGTTTGTGATTCTCTTTCATAAGACAATCTCTTTCTCTGATTTCTGACACACCCTACATGTTGATTTTCCTCAAGTTGCTCCTTCATTGTCTGTGGCTGGATCTGCTTCATCCTCCATTCATGTAAAGAATAAGTAATATAATGCATGAAAAGTGCTTACAATGTTGTCTTTATTAGGTATTAGGTATGACAGTTCATGATAAAAAAATGCCATCTACCTTTTTTGATCATAGATGATTTTTTTTTTTAGGCATCACTGCCCTCTGGTAGGAATGGGAGGCCCAGCCTTGCTGCTGATGGATTTGAACCGCCAAGTCAGTTGGCTGCAGCCCCACACTCAACCACTATGCTACCGGGGCTCAGCCCATAGATGATTCTTATCTATCTTTATCTTTCATTTCCTGGTGGTATAATTTTCATTTATCTGATACTGAAAACAATTATTATAGGATCACAGTGTGTGTTTAGTTTGAATTTGAGGGCAAGAAATTTATTTTTTTGGGGGGAGAGGCATCACTGCCCTCTGGTAGTTGTGGGAGTTTCCCAGCCTTGCTCCTGAGAGCTGCTGCGGGATTGAACCCCCAAACCAGTGGGCCGCAGTCCCGCACTCAACCACTCCGCCACCGGGGCTCAGCCCAAGAAATTTATTTTTATTTTAAAATTATGACCCACTCTGTTGTTATTGCTCAAAACTCATGTAATAGCTACCATCTATAAGACGGTGATTCACACATTTCTATCTTTGCCTCTGAAGGTTGACCCTGCTAGTTTTTGTTCGACTTCAGCCCATAGGAGGAGAGGTGAAATACAGCAATAACTCACTTATCGAACTCAAATCCTTTCGAATTCATGTTCCAACACAGACAGAAAATTTCTAGAACTGAAAATGTTTTTCTCATAAGAAATAAGGGAAAACCAAATTGGTTCTGAGCTCTACAAATTACACTTATAAATTCATTATGGAGAATTTTAGCCTTCTCGCATATCACTGTCTCAGATACGTTATCACCATCAAATTGGTTCTGATTTCTCAAAATTAATCATCACTTTTCAACCTCTTTGATGGCCTGGGTTCTTTGGCTTGTGGCTAATGATTTCACACCTTTCACTAGATTAGTCGGTTTACTCACTTTTTCTTCAAAAATGTTGATACTGTCGACTTAGCCATGTTATATTCAGCCACCAGATGAGACAATTGGTGACCTGATTCAAATGTCGCAATGATTTCTTTCTTTACCTCTATCGTGGTCTTCACATTTTCCTCTTAGCTTTGCTGCCGGTATCCCTAACTATCCTTGGAGCTAGGGTTACAATATTTAAACAAATGAAAGTGCAAAATAATGCACAATAACGAGTGTTTTAATGCACTAACACAAGTGCTGTTGTCTGTGCATGACTGGCACTTAAATTGAAGCTCTACCTCTGGTGTCCAAGGCAAGACGTGATGCGTCCGTCACTCCCTCTCCACCTGTAGGGTTTTTTTCAAATTGAATTTTCTGTCCCACTATCGAGCAGAGTTACCAACACAGAAGAATTCGTTTTTTTTTAATCTTGTTGTTCACGTAGTAGAACGTTCGAGTCGGTTCAACAACGGAAATATCGATGTATTTATTATCACTTCCTCTCTGCCCCATTTCCTTTCTTGGTTCTGACTCTGCTTGTGTTCCTACTGTTCCTGTGTGGATTTGCTTGCTTCTAAGGCTTCAGGTCATTTTCTTATCCCTGTCTACTAGTGATCATCGAGTCAATTCCAACTCAGAGCAACCCCATGTGTTTGGGAGTAGAACTGAACTCCAGAGAGCTGCCATTGCTGGGATTCAAGCACTATCCTTTCCATTGCTAGCCAAGTGCTGAACCCGTTGCACCACTCCAGGGCTCCTGCCCACACCTTGGCAAAAGTCTTGTCATTAAAATCTCTTG
>PVJH01017033.1:0-48901 GCA_004026705.1 Nesogale talazaci
CTCAGGGTCAGGGGCCCACATGAGACCACTTCTGAAGTCAGAGTCCCAGCAGGCAGGAAGATGATGGGGCAGAGAGGGGAAACTTCCCAGTTTCCTCTCTTATAAGAAAGCACCACCCCAAGGAGGAATCAGGCTGTGGCCTGATTGACAGGTTGGATTTCACACCTACATTTTCATACATCTGCAAGTTGACATAAAATCTAAATGTCACACCACCTCACAATTGCTTCCTCAGCAGGCCTGCAAGACCAGGGTTGTAAGAAGAGGGGGGAGAGAATTACCTTCTAAACAGAGATGTCTGTTCATGGTGGTGATGGGAAAGGCGATCACAATATGTGGAAACCAGACCACCATGACCAAGGCAAAGAGAGACACTGAGAGAAGGCAAGAATAAAAGGTGTAGGAGGAATATAAGACTTTTCCACAATTATATCTCCTCCAAAATATTAAGCAAATATTAGTACCTATTTACCAGCATTTGGTGGGAGATCAGAAGCTTAGTGATTCTCCCTGAAGATTCCAGCCTGCCAGACCTCTGGCTGCAGGGCTCATCCCCTGCTGTTATATCACAATAGATTGTCTCTGCCTGGAGCCTGCTAAAGACTGTAAATGATTGCTGAAGAACTAGAGAACTGGTCAAACCTGTTCAGTCACATCCATGAGTCTGGGGTCTGCTCTTGTCACATAAGGGTTCCAATACCTCCCTTTCCTATTACGTGTATGCCCCTAGACCATCCTCATTGCTGTACTACCTATAGCACAACCCTTTCCTGTGACCCTACCTGTAATTGTATAATTGGAGGCTTGCATGTCCCCAAAAGGGGCTTGGACAGAATAAAGGAGCTTTCTCTCTTTCTCTCTCTCTCTCCCCACAGCTCCCCAATAAAGGAGCTCTCTCTCTCTCTCTCTCTCTCTCTCTCTCTCTCCTCTTCTCCCTCAAATTCTCTCTCTCCTCCCTTATTCTCTCTCTCCCGCCCTTGTCCCCCATTCTCTCGCTCCACATGGACCACCAAGTGGGGCTGAGGTAAGTATGCTTCCATGAAATGTGTCTGACTCCATTGTTTTTATCTTTCATATTCTCTATGACCTTACCATAATCTTTTATAATTATCACTAACCCGGACCTGAGATGATGTGTCAGAGGCTGATTACTCTGACAAACAGGCAATGATGTCTTAGCATTGACTCCATGGGAGTGAGTTTGATAGTTTTAGGAGCCCTGGTGGCATAGGGCACTAACCACAAAGTCAGTGGTTTGAAATCAACAGCCACTCCAAGGAAAAAAGATGAGGCTTTCTGCTTCCATAAAGATTTACAGACTTGAAAACTCACAGGGACAGCTCAACTCTGGCCTATATGGGGTCAACGAGTTGGAATGGAATTGATGGCAGTCAGATTGAGGATTTTTTCATTTTTGTTTTTTAATTTCAAATGAGGTGCTTTAATTCCAGATGGTACCGAATTCTGGGCATAACAAAGACTGAAGAACAGTTTTGGCAGGGTTCTGGACTGGCTTCACTCTGACCTCACAGCTAAGATTGAAATGGCTGGGTGAGAAGAACTAAACATTGCATGATTTTCCTTCTTTATTTTTTGGCATCACTGCTCTCCGGTGGTGGGAGTAGGAGGCTCAGCCCCACTGCTGGAATTGAACCTCCGTCCCAGTGGGCCGCAGTCCCGCACACAACCACTACACCACTGGGGCTCAGCCCGATTTTTCTTCTTTTTCACAAAAGTTTATTCTTAAATGTACAGCAGGTTCCAGGACAACACTTAATTCTATATATAAGTGGCAACAAATGTTATAGCAGGGGATACAGATGTTTACACAGGAATGGAATAAAGGGTCATCATTGTCTCTGTCACTAAGAATGGCTGATTTTTGCCAGATTTCTTCATTCCACTTGTGGCCAGGGGACCCTTCCCTGCGGCCTTCACTTTGAGCTCCTTGAGCTTGTTTTGCTCTCTCTGTTTCTGCTGGAAAGCCTTCCCTTCCTCATCCATGTCCTTGTTCTGCTTCTCAGGTTGTTTCAGGGGTTTCTTTCAGCCAACTTCGCAACCCTACCTCTCCCAGACAGAGGTTGTTTTTTTTTTTAAAGTATGGTAATTGCTATAACATAGACAATCCAGCAACAATAATCATAACTAATAATTATGAGTAAATACATAGGCAGATAGGGATACTGAAGAGTGGTGGAGGATGAAAGAGAATATTTGCAGATATGGGTTTGCCATGTTCTACTTACCTAATTGTAGGTGCTGCATGCATATTAGTAAATGTCTCAGATCAAATCTGGTGGGATGTACTTCATAGGCTTAAAAACAAGAAACCATAAACTCAGGGGTGTAGGCATCAATGGGTACAATGTAGTTCATAAAGACAATGTTCTGCATCCTATTTTAGTATGTAGAGTCTGAGGTCTTAAAAGCTTGCAAGCTGTCACTTAAGACACAAGTCTCATTCCTTCTCATATAAGCAAAGGAGAGTGAAGAAAACCAAAGACTTAAGGAAACAATTAGTCCAAGAACTGATGAATTCCATGAACCACAGCCTTGAAGACTTCAACACCTGGAGAATAAGACAGTGCCTGGAGGCCTGGCGACTATTACTCTTACCAGGAAGTCTTGAACAGTGTGGAAGGACAATATAGAACAAAAACCAAAGTCAGAAAAGCTCAGACTGATCAGACAGGCTAGAGGATCCCCTGAAATTGTGGCTCTTCTGACCTCAAACAGAACCCATGCCCAGAGACTCTTCCACCAAATGTTAAGCACTCCTCAAAACAAACACCACTGCCACCAAGCTGATTCAATTCATCAATTCTATATCGGTATCCAAGGTTGTACATCTTTATAGGAACAGATAGCCTTTTTTTTTTTTCTCCCTGGGAGCCACTGGTGGTTTTGAACTGGTGACTTCGCAGTTAGCTGTCCAACGCTTATTAACAGGGTCACCAAGGCAGGCCAATCAAACAAACAATAATGCCTGAGTGGAAAGATTTCCTTAGTGCAATCATTTATACAAAAGGGCAACATTTTCTCCAAAGCAAAGATGAAAAGGCTGGAAGGCATAGAGAATCTGGATGAGTGGACATGGGAACCCAGGTGGGTGACGGGTAGAGTGCCGACACATTGTGGGGATGCAACCAATGTCCTACAAAATTCCTAGGTGCAAGCTTGCAACTGAGAACAGAGTTTGCTCTCTAAGTTTAAACCCAATGCAGAAACCAAATCAACTGCCATCCAGCCAATACTGACTCACAGGAACTAAATAGGACAGGGTAGAACTGCCCCTGGTGCTTTCTGACACTGGAACAATTTACAGCAGTAAAAACCCCTCTGTCTCCAGCACAGAGGCTGACAGTTTTGAACAGCAGACATTGCAAACTGCAGTCCAACACACATCCACCAAGACAGTAGAACTCCCCTTTACCTGCCCTATTCAAAAACGTCCTTAGACTTTTAAAAGAAATACTGTTACAGAGTTTCGAAATCATACTGCATTTTTGTGTTTGACACAATTCAGCATCCTTGAAAAACAAGCGTTCCAACAAGGATCAAGTAAATTGATGTCTTTGTCCTAGGAGATAATTAGCCAAATGCCACTTGGGGGAACACATTCACTCTTAAGTTTCTGAAAACTTAAAAGCTGCAGAGATATGTTATTGCCACCAAGAGATAAGTTGAGGGCAGGGTGGTTCTGTGCAGAAATGATTTTTGGTGCCAGGTGACCCCTTTTTAAACAACTTTTGCATTCAGCAGATAGTGATAATGCCACTGCTTAGTGATATAACTGAGTAAATCAGGACAGCATGCTTCCACGCTTCTCAGATGCTTATTTCTAAGCACTATGTAGAAACTACTTTTCTGTGTGCTTCTCCCACTACTGAGTCATGGAGCTGAAGCCATAATGTTCAAATACGAGTGGAAAACTCTCTTGCTCAAATGCTGCAATTGGCTGACTAGAATGCACAAACAAAACCCAGATACCCACCTTTCAGACCCAGAAAATCCAGTCATAGAGTATACTCACCATTTTATTTGTTGGCCATGTCTCACAAAAATGCAACCATACTTAAAAGATATATCTATTCAAACACAGAAACCACAGAAATTGCAGCTTAGGAGATTCCAATGTTCTTTGGGGTGGGGGAAGAGGAAAGTAACATTCTTATACATCCATAGTCTTATGCTTCCTCTTCCACAGTACAGAGTTGGTTCAGAAAAGTGACTGCCAAAGAAGGAAATAGATGGTCCACATCACTTACTTCTGCATAAGGAGTCCTGCACTGGACTACTAATTGTGGGTGTGGCAGTCATGTGCTTATGTTAATTTCATGATGGAGATGTAGGGGTGGAGTTTAGCCCGTTAATTTGGAGACAGTCATTGAGTAACCAATGAGACCTCTGTGTAGGCATGACTTTCTCCTGAGACTTCTGGAAAATCTCGTGATATTTTCCTCATGGAGACGAGAAGTTATCTCCCTAGTTGTTGGGAGTTAGTCTGAGAGACGATGAATCACGGACAAGACAAGATGGCAGTGTCTGAGGAGCTGGAGGAGAAGCTATGTGGCTTTGCCCTGATGGAGTCAGACCTCTGAAGCTGGAGAGGCCACGTGGGGACCTCTGCGATGAGTTGCTTCTGCCACCACTGGATGCTGTTGGTGGACCCTGAACCCTGGAATTGAGGAGCCATGAGGGGACCCCTGCCGGCGTCAGGACTCTGCACCCATTGGCTTATGACTTCATGAGTCGGAAGAAGACTTTATAGACTGATATTGGGCATATGGGTTGATATCGGACTTACGACTTTGAACTGGACTGGGCTGGGATGCTTTCTCAATGTCCCATTCCTCTTGTATATAAAACTTTTCCTTATATCCATATGCGAGTCTATAAGTTTGTTCCTCTGGTTTGCCCGGACTAACACAGTGTGTCAAATGTTCAAACCTGCCAGCTGCTCCTGGGGAGAAATGTGAGATTCTCTGTAGTTGTAAAGATTTACAGTTTAAGGGCCACACCAAAAGGACTCAAAATGTGGAAACCCGACTGAATAAACTGGACCCTACCTCAAAACTACCTGTACCCTTGGACTTAGGACTGAAATACTCTGATTGGAGAAGAATAGAAATGGCTGCCATTGAATCTTGGGTGGAACTCCTGGCTTAGTGGGTGTCCAATGAAAGGGGACCCAGAACCACCATATACACATATATTTAGCACCTCATTGCTCCCCTTGCATTACTATGACAAGTTTTATTCTTATAGACCAGTATCTGCACCTGTAAGACATGATACAGGACATATTCCCCTAGCACTAAACCTCATGGTCAGTATAAACGGAACTCAAACAATTAAGAAATCAATCTGTACAAAGCAACAGCTCATGAATTATAGCTTGCAGTTGGACTACACTCATATAAACTCATAGCAAGAGTATCTTAAATTCTATGTAATTGAATAAATTATTGATGCCATCATTAAAATTGCCTTATACCTCTGGTGGATAATTGACAATGATTTTCTTTTTAGTCTCTTTGGACTTTTGTTTTTTGTTTGTTGGTGGTAGCCATGGTTATGGTGGTTACATAATCTGGTGTTAACTTGCAGAGGTGTGGAATGTAGCCTGTCAAGCAGATCACAGATTGATGACCTCATTTGGAGATCCCATGGAGATAAATAGATCACTGGAGGCCAGATACACACAGACTCTCTGCTACACATTCCTGTCTACAAGCCATGTGGAAACCCCTCCAGTGCTGAGATTCTTCTACCACAACTGGATCTACAAGACTTTCCACCTACTGGCCTGTGATCTTCCTCAATTTGGCATCATTGCATATGCTGAGTAGGTCTGAAGAGGAATTTATAGATTTGTATCAGACATATGGGCTAATATCCTATATATGGACTTCATCTGGACAGGGCTGGGATGCTTTCTCAATACATGACTGCTCTTTTATATAAAACTCTTTCTTATACACATATGAGTGTCTCTGAATTTGTTTCCAGACTAACACAGTGGTTTTTGTTTCTGTCATAATATGATCAACAATGTAAACCAGAGTCATTCATACCCTGTGGACAAGCAGATGTATTCTGGGCTCTCATTTAATTCTAGTCCCAATCCCCAAACAGTCAGCTCTTATAAAATTGTCTTGTCCAATACTTATCCTCATGAAGAGATCGCTGAAGACAAGGATACCACAGCCAACTGTGGTGAAGAAAGCAGATGGTGCCTGGCCATCAATTGGAATAGTGTCTGCAGTTTTAAAGGCTCATATTCAAAGAAGCAGCCAACTAAGTGAGATGTCAACTAAGCCGACATGAAAGAAACATATCAGTCTGTGTGTTCCAACGATGATGATAACAAAATCCAGATATAATGAAGGGAAAAGTATCACAGCTTAAATTGTGAAAATTCAATTTGTAGAGGGCTGTGGGGCATAGTAAGAACCCCAAATCCATTTGCAGAGTATCTAGTCAGATCAATCCTTAAGCAGATCCCCTCTGGCAATAGGTTTACTAAACAGCTTTATTCTCAGACAGAAATTATTGTAAACTTGATTATGTTGGATCAAACTATGGTATAATAGGATATTGGAACTTTCTCTAGGCTCAAATATTTCTTGGTTTTTGAATAATAGAAATTTCTTCTTTGACTATTACAAGATTGATGGTAGTCTTTGCTTTTTCACTCTTTATTTACTTATTATTATTATTTTTTAAATTTTTTAGGCATCACTGCCCTCTGGTGGTGGGGGTAGGAGGCCCAGCCTTTGCTCCTGTGAGCTAGAATTGAACCTCCATCCCAGTGGTCCTCCATCCTGCTCACAACCACTACACCACCGGGGCACAGCCTATTTACTTATTTTTAGAAATCATTTTATTGGGGGCTCATACAAGTCTTATTGCGATCAATACATACATCCATTGTATGCAGACCACATTTGTACATTTGTTGCCATCATTATTCTCAAAGCATCCTCCTTCTACTTAGGCCCTTGGTATCAGTTCCTCATTTTTACTCTTTATTTTGATCTTATTATTCATGGTAGTTACATAAACTGTTGTCAGTTTGAGAGGATTAATTGTGAAGGGGTGGAGTTTAGCCTGTCAATCAGGTCACAGCTTGATGACCTCATTTGGAAGTGCTAAGAAAATAAATAGCCCCCTGGAGGTAGGACACAGACTCACCTACTACTGACAAAGCTCAGTCTCTGCAAGACTGAAGAGGAGTCAGATGGAATTATGCTTATGCAGCCAGAGCTCTGGGGGCTGGAGGAGCCATGTGGAGACCCTTGCTAGTGCTGAGATGCTTCTACTGCCACTGGATCTACAAGACTTCCCACCCACTGGCCAGGGATCTTCCTGCACTCAGCATCATTATATGTATTGAATGAGTCTGAAGAGGACTTTATAGATTAGTATCAGACATATGGGCTAATATCGGATGTGTGGACTTAATCTGGATGAGACTGGGATGTTTTCTCAATATTCTCAATATTCATTGCTATTATATATAAACCTCTTTCTTATACACATATGAGTGTCTACCCGAATGAACACATTATTATTATATTATTATTTTCTTTTTGCATAGAGACAAGAGCTAATGCAATAGTTTAAAGGGACAGGGGTGTGCAGGGTGGAGAGGGTAAGGGAATTTGGTGAGCAAACAATGAATGCAGGGAAGGGGAGGGAGCTGTTTGCAATGATGCATATGCAACTCTTTTTAGAAGCAATTTAACTATGGAAGTGTAGGATATGTTAATATTATATCAAGAAAACCGCATTTTAAAAAACCAAAACACCTCACCAAATGTGACCAGTGGTTACCTTGGGTGAAGGAAGAAGTGTTGTTGCTTAGGGGGCATTGGGTTTATGTTAATTTTGGTAGAACAGTTTAGAAAGGATATAAATAATGGTTGCATATGCAGTTCATGGGGCAGGGGGGTTGTCAAATCAAAAGTGGAATGGGACCAGTGATGGGAGCAAAGCCACAAAGTCCCCAAAGAATACCAATTATAGTCTTCTGACTCAGGGGGCAGCACCTGGCACTCCATCTGAACTGGATGGGGATTGTGTACAAGGAGGTCACACTGAAAGTATAAAGGTGTAACAGGGGGTGGAAGGAATGGGGTGCACTAGACTGCTCCATCCCTGACTGCACAAATAGCAATGTGGATGTAAAGGATGTGTGCCTATCAGATACAAATGCAGAAGACTAAAAGGGTGTATGTTGTTAGGTAAGCTGGAGCAAGATATGTAACCCTGAAAGAAATGGGGTCTGGACTGATGGTTTATAACATTTCCTTCACTCTATTTAAGAGAGAGATTTTCATCTGATTTATGTTGTGATCCCTGTTAGATTTGTAACTATCTGTTTGCTGGTTTTTTGGTTTTTATCTGTACAAGAAATGCTGGATAGGCATCCTTACAGAGACAGCAACTGGGTAAGTGATATGGGGAGATGAGCAGGGAGCCAGCAATGAAGGGTACAGGGGAATAACCAGTGTTCTAAAATTGATGACAACTAATGTATAGCTTTTCTGGTCATGTTTGATCAATCAAATTCTATCTGAGAGGAGCTATCGAGAGGTGAATGATGGGTAAACTTAATAGTGGAGTAAGAGGACAGAAAAAAATATATGCGTGTTTATGTATGTATATATGCAAATACAATAAGGAAGCATATGAACATTGGGTCTCTACTTAAATCTTATCTCAGTACAAGAAAGGTTTGTTCTAAAATGTGGCACCATATGTGTGTTAGTCCAGGTAGACTAGAGAAACAAATCCATAAACACTTATATGTGTGTAAGAAAGAGGTTTATATACAAGAGCAAGTGAACATTGAGAAAACATCTCAGCCCAGTCCAGTCCAAGGTCATAAGTCTGATATTAGTCCATATGTCCAATACTAATCAATAAAGTCTTCTTCAGACTTATGAAGCATATGCAATAACACCAGAACAATCACAGGCCAGTGGGTGCAGTGTCTTGTGTATCCAGTAGAAGCATCTCAGCACTGCTAGGGATCTCCTGGTGACTCCTCCAGTTTCCAGGGCTCAGGGTCTATCAGCAGGCTTGCCATGTGTCTTGTCAACTGAGAGAGAGTGTGTGTCTCCTGCCTCTAAGAAGGGATTACCACATTTTCCAGAATTCTCAGAAGAAAGTCATGCCCACCCAGAGGTCTCATTGGCTATCTCCAGATTGACAGGATAGACTCCACCCCTACACTCTTAATCCTCACATTGACACCAGATTAGATGACTGCCACAGTATGATATGCACATTTCTAACAAGATCACCAAAGAAAAAATAGGTGCATAAGCAAATGTGGTAAAGAAACTGATGGTGCCTAGATATTAAAAGATAAGGCATCTGGGTCTTAAAGGCTAGAAGATAAACTAGTGGGTAAGCAACAAATTCCACATGGAAGAAACACACTAACCCATGTGATCATGAGGTATCAATGGGAAGAAATATCAGAAGTTCAAAAAACATGCAACCAAATGAATGTGAGTGGATGTAATGGAGACCCAAAGTCCACCAGGTAGACAATTGGACAGTTTCTCTCAGAAGAGCCTCACAGAATGGATAAATCCAGGCTGCAGGATAGCATTGATGTACCATATAACTGTTCTCTAATCTTTTAAAATGTCCTCCTCTTACTAGTAAGGTCTTTATGTGTTATACCTCATTAATCATGCTGGATTAGATATTTAAGATTGCTTAGTACATGGTAGTACAGAAAGATGACCCTGGAGAGACAGTGACAGGAGTAATGGTTCCCTGAGGGTATGAAAAGTGAGGGGGTGGGATGGGGTAGGAAAGGGGAGTTGAGAGCATTGATGATTGTATAACCCCACCCAATGGGAATGAACCATAGAACTGTGTATGAATGGAGATACTGGAATGCATAAGATATGTTAATAAAATATTATTTAAAAATAATGGTTGTACATCATGAAGAAGATAATCAATGGCTCTGAATCATAATGTAGAAGTTATTGAACTGTGAGGGCAGGGAGATTTACAGCCTCACAGAAACAAAGAGAGCAGTTCTACTCTGTTTGATAAACGCCGACTTGTCAGAATTGACTTGATGGCAGTGGACTTGGTTTGATTTTCTATTTGAATGGAACAAGGAGACTGTGTTCAGCTGCTAACAGACAGGCTGATGATTCTAGTACATAAAGAGGTGACTCCGCAGAAAAACCTAGCCATCTATTTTCTAAAATCAGCCCTTGAATATGCTATGGGGTACATTGCTGTCTGTCACAACTGAGTTATAATCGACTGAATAACAACTGTTTTTGTATGTCTACATAGGCCACATGGCTTATACAAACCAATGAAATGTGAGTGGGAAAAATGTATCACTTTGGAATCATAACATTTAAGAAAAGTGTGACACCACCTCTGTCTCTCTATCTCTCTGAGACACACACACACACACACACACACACACACACACACACACACACACTTGCTCCTGCATGGAGAAGTCGCCAAAACCTAAGAGATGATAAAGACATACAATGAGATATTTCTAGGTCCTTGGATAAACTAAAGGAGAAAAGCCTCCATATGCCAGATTGTTCTATGATTGTAACAAATGCATTTCTGCAGAAGAAAGCCATTGACACTGGGGATTGATTCATTACAGGATCTAGCATTTCTCTCAGTCTTACAAAAGTCACCTTCTATTTCCCTGCCTCCATCTCATCCACAATGGGAGAAAGAAGAGACTTTCTTACTTGTGGAAAGAATTACAGTCTTGGAAACCCCCAGAAGTCTTTTGAGTCATAATTGGCTTGATAACAATGTGGTCTAACATGTAAGTGCCCTCTATTGCTCCTCCTGGGAAAACTTGTAGGAATAACCAGGTCAGTTTATATAAGAATTAAGACAATGAACATTGGTTTCAAGCAGACCATGGCTTCAATTCTATTTTCATGATTAAACTAGGTGTTCTTGAGTCTCAAATTCACTGGAACCCAAATTTTGATCTGTTAAATGGGCATAAGAAGAACACTTGTGTCATAATTTTTTGCAATAGATAAAGCCACTCACCATTTATAAAGTTCAAAGTATTCAAGAATACTTTGTAAACTATTACTGCAATTATTCAGCCTATGCTGGTGGGTAGTATTAAAAAGCGCAAGCCATAGATTTCTGTTGTAGTCAAGTAATTTTTCAGAGGGGAAGAGGGCCTTAGAGCTTAAGTAAATGCCAGGAGCTTGAAAAAATTGGGGAGGGAAATGGAATATGGCTTGCTAGAGCAAGGTGTGTTGAAGAAATCAGATGGAGATATCAGAAAAAATGCCTGGAATCTTAAAATAAACAGCTCTTTAAGAGAGGTGCCAGCTAAATTCACATGGAAAAAGCACACTAGCCTGTGTGATACAAGAATTTTAAAATAATAGAATGCAAGTCTCAAAGAGGGAATCGTATGAGAGTTTAAATTCTGATGATTGCAGAAGGCTATGGATGACAGTGAAAGCCCAAAATCCATTCACGGAGTCTCCACATGAATTAAACCTCTCTTGAATTCCCTTGGGCCATTGAGGAGGGTTATGAATATCATTGTCTTTAGAAGGCATCAGAAAGTGAATTCATGCAGGTATAGTTAGGTTGAAATCCAACTCTTGTCATTTGTTTTTCCTTCTGACTCTTTTTTTTAAGGTGTTCTAGTTTTTATTATTTTCTGCTTTCTTTTGGATTGATATTGTTCTGTGTTTTATTTTGTTGTTGTTGAAGGCTTTGTATATGATCTCCTTTGTGTGAAATCTACAGCAGATATATCTGTAGAGACAGAAACTAGATTCATAGTTTCTTAGGGTTATGGCAAGGGAGGTGGAGAGAAAATGGAGAGCTAATAATAGTGAGTAAAAAAATGAATAAAATGTTCTAAAATTTATTGTGGTAACTGTTGTAAAACTTTTTATGATAGTTAATCATTGAATAGTATGATGTGCTAATTACATGTTAAATAAAACTCTCCTAAGGAAAGAAAATACCCCCAAAATTTATTGGGGAGACCAAATAGTTTTTGTTCATGTGCGTGACTTTTATAATATTTACCTTTTAGAAATTCAAATGAGAAAATTTCAATGTGTTCATGTAAAGCATTTTGTTATATTTTCATATAAAAGGAAGTTTCAAAATATGTGGGGGAGTGCAGACTGGAGACCCAAAGTACATCTAGAGAGAACTGGACATTCCCTCACAGAACGCTCTCGGGAAGAGGACCACCCAGTCAGGGTGCAGTGTAGCAATGATGAAATGTACAATGTTCCTCTAGTTCTTAAATGTTTCCCACCCCCAACCTTCATTATCATATTCCCAATTCTACCTTACAAATCTGGAATTCAAAACTAATGGAATTTTAATAAAGAAAATGGAATTCAAAATTGATGAAATTTTTTCTTTTCTTTTAAACAGTTTTATTGGTACTTCATCTACATGTCATATAATCCAATAATTCTGTTTTTTTTGGGGGGGGGGGGCATCACTGCCTCTGGTGGCCGTGGGTGCCACCCAGTGCTGCTCCTGAGAACTGCTGCTGGATTTGAACCACCAAGCCCGCGGGTCGCAGTCCCGCACTCAACCACTTACGCCACCGGGGCTCAGCCCCAATTTTGTCTTTTTTTTTTTTTGTATTTGTGGGTATCACTGCCTCTGGTAGTCGTGGGCGCTACCCAGTGCCACTCCTGAGAGCCGCCACTGGATTTGAACCGCCAAGCCAACGGGCTGCAGTTCCAGACTCAACCACTTATGCCACCGGGGCTCAGCCCCCAATTCTGTTTTTTCATTAAGCCATTTTATAGGGGGTTCATACAACTCATCACAGTCCACATATATATCCTTTGTGTTAAGGAATTTTGTACATTTGCTTCCCTCATCTTTCTCAAAATGTTGCTTTCTATTTGAGTCCCTGGTATTTGCTCCTCTCTGCTTACTCCTCCCCTTGATAATTTAAAAATTCTTATTATTTTGTTACTTCTTACACCATCCAATGTCTGCACGCACTTCTCCGTTGTCCATCCCCCAGGGAGGAGATTATATGTAGATCTTTGCAATCTGTTCTCTCTTTCTACCCCACCTTTCCTCCACCCTCCCGTTATTGCCCTTCTCACCACTGGTCCTGAGGTATTCTTCTGTCTTGGATTCCTTGTCTTTCCAGTTCCTATCTGTACCAGTGTACCTCCTCCAGTCCAGCCAGAGGAGAATTTGGATCATAATAATGGGGGTGGGGTGGGGGAGGAGGAAGCATCAAAGAACTGGAGGACCATCGGGCTGAGCCCTGGTGGCATAGTGGTTGTGTGTGGAACTGCGGCCCAAAGAGTGGGTGTTTCAAATCCAGCAGCAGCTCTCCAGGAGCAAGGTTGGCCCTCCTACTCTCACCAGGGGGCAGTGATGCCTACACACACACACACACACACACACACACACACACAAAAGAACTGGAGGACCATTGTACATTTTGTAATTGCTACACTTCACACTGACTGGCTCATCCCCTTCCCAAGAGCCTTCTATGAGGGAATGTCCAGTTGCCTATAGGTGGGTTTTAGTTCTCCACTCTGCACTCCACTACATACACAATTATATGATTTTTTTTTGTTTTTGATCCCTTCAGTGCCTCATGATCACCCAGGATGCTGTGCTTTTTCCATGTGGACTTTGTTGCTTTTCAACTAGATGGCTGCTTGTTTATCTTCAAGTATTTAAGAACCCAGACGCTATATCTTTTGATAGCTGGGCACCATCAACTTTCTTTGCCACATTTGCTTATGCTTCCACTTTGTCTTCAGTGATCGTGTTGGGAAGGTAAGAATCTCAGATTGCCAAATTATTATAACAAAGTATTCTTGTATTGGAGGACTACTTGAGTAGGGGCTCACTGTCCATGCCCTTCCTTAATACTAAACCTATAAATATATGTATATAGATCTAGTTCCCTTTCGTCTCATATAAATATTTTTACAAATGTATATGCCTGGTTTTAGATCTCTATAAATGTCCTTTGCCTCCTAGTTCTTTCCTCTATTTCTTTTTATTTTCCTCTTGTCCCACTATCATGTTTCAGCCTTCCTTTGGGTTTCAGGATTTCCTCTCGGCTACTCTGTTCTTGATCCAGCCCTGCCAGACCTCCTACACCCTCCTCATGATTGATTTTCGGTCACCTGTTGCTCCCTCATGCCTGGATTTGTTAACACCCACTCCCTTCCCCCCATCTCCCCCTTTCCCATGTCCCCCCGGAACTTTCATCCCATTGTTCTCTTTTCTGGCTTGTTTATTCCACCCATCCCTTCTAGATAAACATGCAGCAATAACAGTATGCACCAACCACAAGACAATAAACAATAAAACAATAGCAATAACAACAACAGAAAGGCAACAACCACAACAAATCCTATAAATAGTTCAAGGTCTACTTGTTGTCTTTTACAAGTGTTTTCCCGTGGAGTCCAACGGGGCACCTCGCCCTGGCCCTACAGTCTGTTTTTGGTTTTCCCTGCAGATTTCATTATCTTTCTACTGCTCTTTTGTACATCCCCAGTGTCTGATTTTGGCACGGTGAGCTCAGGGCAGGCACAAGTTCCACCGTGTGTCTCCAGTGTTGTCCCTTGTTATGGGTCAGTGAGGAACAATGTGTCTTGTGGTGGGACTGGCCCTTTGGTCCTCTCTGTGCATTGGTCCTCTCTGTGCAGTGTGTGAGCAGAAATATTGTCTTCAGGATTTGGTGGGTCAGTATGTGCTTCACTCTTTTCCCTCTCCCCCTTCGATGACGCCAGGGTGCTCTAATCAGACAAGTTCCTCTCCTTGAGCTGTAGCTATGGTGCTGTCCTCTGAAGTGAATTCTTCGCGGTGGGGGTGGGGGCTGCTATCCAAGTAATTGGTAATGGGGCCAGCCCCTAATTCAATATTCAATCATATCAAGAAGAGTTGCATCATTATCACCACTGTCAATTATTTCTGGAACACTTTCTTCTTCCTTTTACCCGTTGTTATTCATGTAATTATTTTTATAATTGTGGCAAAAATATACACCATAAAACATTATCTAACTCAACAGCTTCTACATGTATAATTCAGTGCCAATGACAATACTCTTGGTGAGGATAGCCATTATTGATATCTTTTTCCCAAATTATTCCACCAGTAACATAAACTCAATACCTCCTAAGCAACAACTCCTCCTCCATCATTCATGGTAACCATTGGTTAAGTTTGGCTTCCATCTTTTTGTTTGTTTATTTGTTTGGAGTTTTCTTGATATAGTATTCATATATCATATACTTCCATAGTTAAATCAGTTTTTTAAAATTAAAAGATAATTCTATTCAGGGTTCTTACACCTTTTATAACAATTCATTTGTCAATTGTATTAAGCATCTTGATACATATGTTGCCATTATCCTTTTCTAGACATTGACTTTCTATTGAGCCCTTGGTATAAGCTCCTCTTTTCTCTCCCTCCCCTCAGCTAAATCGCTTTTAAAAGCGTTTTATATACATCATCACAAGCACTTATAATACTTCATCTCCACTTCTTCACTGTTTGCTCCCCAAATTTCCTACCCTTCTCCCTACTCCACCTCCCATGTCACCAATAAACCATTGCATCAGTTATTCTCTCTACGCATCCACTCCATCTGTGTTTCAAAAACGAGGAAACCTAACCAAGACAATTAAAAACAAAACATAAGCAGAAAGATAAGAAAAATATATAAAGATGAAAATAACCATAAAGAGCAATAAGAAAAGACCATCATCAATATTTTAAAACGCAGAGAAGAAATTCCTGTCATGGAATAATGAGGAATACTTGAGCTTAGCCACATTCAGTTTGGGTCAAAAGGGAGATGAACAGACCAAGTATTATATTATACCATGATCAATCTACCATAATCAAGTTTACAATATTCTCTGTCTGGTAGTAAAGCTTTATAAGTCCCTCGCCTGTGGCCAGAGAATCTGCCAGAGGCTTAATCTGGTTGACTACACTGCAGATGGATTATGGGTTCCCATTAACCATTCATAGTCTTCCACAAATTGGATGTTCACAATTCAAGTTCTGATGCTTTTCCCCTGATCATATTTGGATTTTTTTGTTATCGTCATCTTTGGATCACATGGGCTAGTGTGCTTCTTTGATGTGGATTTGACATATGGCTGTTTGTTTGAATATGAGCCTTTAAGACTTGAAGGCAGTATTATAATTGATAGCCAGGCACCATCTGCTTTCTTCACTCTAGTTGGCTATAGCACCCTATCTTTAGTCATCTCTTCATGAAGGACATGTTCAGCAGAATTAAGTTATAGGAACTAAATATTCTTGGATTGGAGCTAGAATTAAATGGGAGCCCAGAATCACTAATGGGAAATTTCCATGAGCTTTTTGAAGTCCACTCCTATGCATACATTAGTTATATGCAATGTGTTTTGTATGTTACCATATCAACCTAAGATGTAAAAATGATCCCATTGATCAGGTATCAGGCATCAAAGACCCAGAACAAAAAATCATATCAATGTGAATGAGGGGGAATGCAGAGTGGAGATCAAAGCTCATCTATAGACAATTGGACATCCCCTTACAAAAGGAACACAAAGAAAAGATGAACCAGTCAGGGTGCAGTACAGCACCAATGAAACATACAACATTCCTCTGGTTCTTTAATGCTTCCTACCCCCCACTATCATGATCCCAATTCTACCTTGCAAATCAGACTAGAACAGAGCATGTGCATGGGTACAGATAAGAGCTGGAAACACAGAGAATCCAGGACAGATGAGAACCCTCAGGGAAATATTGAGAGCAGCGATTCCAGGAGGGTAAGGGTAAGGTGTGGGCAAGAAAGGGCGGACCGATCACACTGTAGTTATAACGCCCTCCCTGGGGGACAGATAGCAGAAAAGTGGGTGAAGGGAAACATCGGTCAGTATAAGACATGAACAAATAGTAATAATTTGTAAGTTATCAAGGGTTTGTGAGGAAAGGAGGGTGGATGAATAGGGGGGGATGGGGAACTGATACAAGAACTCAAGTAGAAAGAAAATATGTTTTGAAAACAATGATGGCAACAAATGCACAAATATATTTGACACAATGGATGGATGTATAGATTGTGATAAGAGCTGTATGAGTCCCTAATAAATGAATTTTAAATCCCATTTTCCAGAACACAGTATCCTTAGTATTTTTTACAAATTTTATTGATATATAATTCATATATCTTACAATATAATAATTTAAACATATTAAAGAGTTGTGTAATCATGATAGGACATTTTCTTCTTTCTTTTTTAAAATTTAAATAATTTTATTGAGGGCTCTGACAGCTATTATAGCATTCAAAACATCAGCTGTATCAAGCACATTTGCACACATATTGCCACATTCATTTCCAAACATTTTCCACTTGAGCCCTTGGTCTCAGCTCCTGGTTAAAAAAAAAAAAGCTCTTTCCCCTCCCCCACCTTTTAAAAAAATGAATCATTTTATTGAGTACTCATACACTGGCCCTCATAATCCATACATACATCAATTGTATGCAGACCTCATTTGCATACTTGTTGCCATCATCACTTGTATTCATTATTAGCTTCCCATTTTCTCCTAACTCCCCTGCCATAACATCAGAAAACCATTATTTCAGTTATTGTCTCTATAGGTTCATAGAGACAGTATAATATATAATCTGTAGATATATTGTAAAAAATATAATTTTATGTATCATATAGTATTGTTTCTATAGATTCTGGAATTCATAAAAAGAAAAACATACGGGCTGAGCCCTGGTGGTGTAGTGGTTGTGCGCAGGACTGCGGCCCACTGGGATGGAGGTTCAATTCCAGCAGCAGCTCCACAGGAGCAAAGGCTGGTCCTCCTACTCCCACCACCAGAGGGCAGTGATGCCCCAAAACCAAACCAAAACAAACAAAAAAACCAAACAACAACAAAAAGAAAAACATACAAAACCAAAAGGCAAAAAGCCCCAACAGCCCAACAGTTGCAAAGTAAAACAGAAGAACTTCAATTGAATAACAGAAAATAACAAAAAGCAAGAAAAAAATTAAAATGAGTCAAAAGGGAGAAACAAATGACTATTTCATTGTCATCCATAGCCTTCTGCAAACTGGTTGCTCTAAATTTAAGCTCTAATACACTTTCCTCTTCTGGGTTTGTATTTTTATTACTTATTTGGATCACATAGACTGGTTGCTTGTTCCATGTAGACTTTGCTGACAAATTCCTTAGATGACTGCGTGTTTAAAGACAAATCTTTAAGATTTCAGATACTATTTTTTCTTTTAATTATTTTATTGGCGGCTCGTACATCGTTTTTGACAATACATAGTTACATATACTGTGCCAAGCACCTTCACATGACTGCTGCCATTATCATTCTCCAAATATCTGCTTTTCCACTTGGGCCCTTGATATCAGCTTCTCATTCTTTACTATTTTTTTTTATAGGTGAGCGCCTTTTGATTTCTTCCTCACACTTTGCTGTAACATCCATATCTTCAGTGATTATTCATGAAGGGAGTATCATGTAGGATCAGTTCTCTTTTTCTTTTTAATTATCATACTGGGGGCTCTTACAGCCCTTATGACAATCCATCCATCCATCCATTCTGTCAAGCACACTTGTACATATGCATGTATGTATGTTGCCATCATCATTTCAAACATTATTTGTCCTGGGTTCCCTGTGTTGTGAGAGCTTGTCTGTACAAATGTATATGCATGGTCTACTTGGATTTGTAAGGTAAAATTGAGGTAATGATAGTGGGAGGCGGGGGGCATAAGAAGCATTAAAGAACTAGAGAAAAGTTGTATGCTTCATCAGTGCCATGCTGCACTCTAACTGGCTTGTCTCTTCCTTGTGATCCTTCTGTAAGGGTATGTCCAATTGTCTACAGATGGGCTTTGGGTAGCCATTCTGCCCTCCTCATTCACATCAATATGCTTTTTTGTTCTGGGTCTTTGATGCCTAGTACCTGATCCCATGGACACCTCGTGATCACACAGGCTGGCGTGTTTCTTCCATGTGGACTTTGTTGCTGTTTGTTTATCTTTAAACCCTTAAGACCTCAGATGCTATATCTTTTTTGGGGGGGCATCACTGCCCTCTGGTTGTGGGAACTACCCAGCCTTGCTGCTTACCTGCCAAGTCAGTGGGCCGCAGACCCACACTCAACCACTACACCACCGGGACTCAGCCCAGACACTATATCTTTTGATGACTGATCATGAACTTTCTTGGCCACATTTGTTTATGCACCCATTTTGTCTTCAGAGATCATAACAGGAAGGTGAGCATCACAGAACACCAGGTTAATAGAACAAAAGGTTCTTGCATTAAGGGACTACTTGAATAGCGGTCCAATGTCCATCTGCTACCTTAATACTTAAATGTAAATATATGTACGTAGCTCTATTTCTCGATTGTTATATATAAATATATTTACATATGTATATGCCTTTATTTAGACCTCTATAAATGTCCTTTGCCTCCTAATTCTTTTCTCTCTTTCCCTTTACTTTCCTCTTGTCCCATTATCACGTTCAACCTCCATTCAGTTTTCAGTAGCCGCTCTTGTCTACATTGCACTTGATGCAGCCCCACCAGGCACCCTATCTCTCCTCGCCATCAATTTTAGATCACTGCTGCTCCCTTGTCCTTGGGTTTGCTGGCACCCCCTTCCTGTCCACTGCCTCCTCCTCTCCTGTTGGTCCTGTTGTTTTCTCCTCCAGACTGTGTATCCCACCTATCTTATCTAGATAGACATACAAAAACAATAATAAGCGCAAAAACAAAACAAAGCAACCCCTACTCTCCCCAAACAACAACAACAACAACAAAGAAAAGCCTATAAATAGTTCCAGGTCTCTTTGTTGACCTTTGTGAGTGTTTTCCAGTAGAGTCTGTTGAGGTACCATGCACTGGCCCAAAGTCTATCTTTTATAGTCCTTGGGGACTTCATTGCTTTGCTCCCCTTGCTGCTCTGTTGCATGCCTTTAGTGTTAAGTCTTGGTGTGGTGGTGTCAGATTGAACACAGGGGATGTCATACAGGGAGTAAGTTGAGTAAGAGAGTGCCTCCTACCTCCACGGAAGAGCATCAGAGTTCCCAGGATCCTCAAGAGAAGGCCATGCCCACATAGAGGCCTCCTTGGCTATGATATTGACAGGCTAGACTCCACCCCTTCATTATGAATCCTCAAATTGACACCAGATTATGTACCACCACACCTGGAAAATAGCAAAAGAGAGGAAGACCTTGGACAAGATGGATTGAAATAATGCCTGCAACTACCATTGTGAGACTGGTTTAGGGCTGGCTGGTGTTTCATTCTGTTGTACATGGAGTCACTGTGAGTCAGAGTCAACTCAAGGACTCCTCACAACTATGTTTCGAAGAACAGCATACAAAGGTGTCTAGTATAGCATACAGGAGGCCAGCTTCTTAGCCCTAATCAAACACACCAAAGGACTGAGTCAATGGGTGTGAAAGCTTAGCACCCTTCTATTTGGGTCAATTGGTATAATATGGTCCATAAGGCAATGTTCTCCATCCTGCATTTATAAGGAGTGACTGGGGTCTTAAAAGTTTACAAGCAGCTATTTAAGATACAGCTGTTTATCTCTTCATAGTAGAACAATGAAAAGTAAAGAAAAACAACAACAACCCCAAACAAGGAAACAATTAGTCCAAAGTACTAATAAACCATAGTTTGCACTCACCTAAGACCAGAAGAACCAGAACTAACATCTCTAAAAGGGGTCACAATAGACTGTCCCAGAGAGAGTGGGGGAAAGTGTAGGACAGAATTGAACATAATTTAAAGGACAAGATTTACTGATTTTATTGAGATGAGTGGAACCTTCAAAACTATGGCTTTAGAGGCTTTTCATTTCTGAAACTGAATCCACTCTCAGCAGAACAGACAAGACTTGTGATCAATCAACCAGACAAGAAGAGTAGATGGAAGTGGCCTTGGAGCAGAGAAAGCCAGGTTTGAAGTCACCTCTGCCTAGACAAGTGGCAAGTCTCTTAGCCTCTAGACCCTAAAGAAGCATGCCCAATAAACTTTCTATACAATAGAAAGGGTCTATGTATACATTGACCAATACGATCTCCTAGGCATTTTTTTGGCATTTCATTTTTGATTGATCTAAGGAAGTGAAATTTTAATGTCAATCACTGTCTTTTTAATCACTGAAATTTAAGTTTAAATAGCCACCTGTGTCTAGTGGCTATATACTGGACAATGTAGTCATAAAGATTCCATTGTCTTATGTATATAATGAGATAACAACATGCCTAAACATTTTTTTTCCTGAAAATTAAGTTAGGGGATTTGGGAAAACATCTAACACTGCATGTGACTTGCAACAGTATATGAGGGGACTTCAAAAACTTCTGAGAAAATGGAAATTCAGAATAATGGTGGATCCAAGCCCCGGTGGTGCAGCGGTTGTGTGCAGGACTGCAGCCCACAGGGTTGATGGTTCAAATCCAGCAGCAGCTCTCCAGGAGCAAGGCTGAGCGTCCTACTCCCACCGGGGCAGTGATGCAAAAGAAGAACAAAGAATAATGGTGGGGGGTGGGGGTGGAAGAAAAACACCTAATTTTCCACATATTTTTTGAAACATTCTTGTACATGAACCCAATGGAATCAGAACATTCCACCCACATTCATCATGAAAAGTTTCATGAAAAGTCCCCTGCTTTGAATTCAAAAGAAAAACAGCGAATATTCATTTGTACCACAGGTCTGGTTCCTCTGAAGACAATCTGTTGGGAATGACTCAGTCAATGTGGTGTTTTGTATGCTTTCTCCTCTATCTTAGATGGGAGACTATATCAACTTCTGGTAAGAAAGTCATTTCAGTCAATGGATAATCAAAGGCAAAGCAAAGCAGATGATAATTCTTGGCCTCCATCCTTTGAAGCCACCCACTAAGCAAACTTGAATAAATCTTTTCGTTTTTACATCTTTTTCAGGGTAATTGGTTGCAGTTTTCTCAGACTCTTCAATTGGTGAAACTCCTCTTGGACTTAGTCCAACCTAATGAAATGGCTAATGAGGTAAGTTCTGATTCTGGTTTCAGCTGCAGGGAAGGGATAGTAATACGATCAGCTTTGGTAGTGATGGGAGCAAAAATATTTGTTCATCCTTCACTATCCAGAATGCTGACAACATCTGGTATCTTTTGAGATGGTCACCTGATGACTATAGGTGACAGTGAGAACATCACCAAAACCTATCAAGTTAATCAAATTAATTAATCAATTATCATCAAATTGGGCTGAACCCCGGTGGCGTAGTGGTTGTGCGCGGGACTGCGGCCCACTGGGACGGAGGTTCAGTTCCAGCAGTGGGGCTGAGCCTCCTACTCCCACCACCGGAGAGCAGTGATGCCCAAAAAAAAAAAAAAAAAAAAATTATCATCAAATTAATCAATGGAAGATATTAGCTTTTTAAATTATGGAATTAGGAAGCTATGAAGATAAATATGAAGCATTCCTTTTTTATGTCTATTTTCTCCATTCACCCCTATGTGACTTTGAGTCAGTGATTTAATATGTCTGAGCTTCCATTTTCTTTCTGGTAAAGAGGACATAATACTACCTACCTCAGGAAATCATGGTGGATTGAACTATTTGTGTTAGTCCCGGTAAACTAGAGAAACAAATACATAGACTCACATATAGATACAACAGTACAGTTTATGTACAAGAGGAATAGGACATTAAGAAAACATCTCAACCCAGTCCAGTTCAAAGTCATAAGTCCAATATTAATCCATATGCCCAATCAGTCTATAATGTCTCCTTCCGACTCATGAAGTCACAGGTCAGTTGGTGCAGATTCCTGGTGCTGGCAAAGGTCTCCCCATGGCTCCTCGCTTCTAGGACTCAGGGTCTATCAACAGCATCCTGTGGTGACAGAAGCAACTCAGTGCTGGCAGGAGTCTCCATGTGGCCTCTCCAATTTCAGAGGTCTGGTTCCATCAGGGCAAAGCCGTGTGGGTTCTCCTTCGGCTCCTTCAGCTCCTGGGATGCTGCCATCTTGTCTTGTCTATAGCTTGTTGTCTCTGAGACTGACTCCCAACAACTGGGGAGATGGCTTCTCATCTCCACGAGGGAAATATTGCAAGATTTCCCAGAAGTCTCAGGAAAAATCCATGCCCACACAGAGGCTACCCAAAGGCCACACATTGGCTACCCAAAGGCTATCTCCAGATTGACAGACTAGACTCCACCCCTACTTTTCAATCATGAAATTAACAAAAGCATATGATATGTGAATTTATGTGAACAAATTTTCCTTTTTTTAAAAAAGGAAATTATGGTGAGGATCAATATAATGATGCACACAAAGCACCAGGCACAAGTGCTTGACATATAGGAAAAGAACTTAAAAAACTTGTGGCTATTATTATGTCACCCTTCTTTCATATGGTAGAGTCATGCTCCCAAGAGAGAAAGAAAACCCCTGGTGTCATTCTGCCTTGTTGCCAGCTGTTCATTTTTTTCTGCAGACAATTTTTATGCCAATCATATACGAGGCTCTGAAGATACAAATGTGAACAATACAAAATCTGTACATGCATGATACATATATTTGAAATAAGCATACAAAAAAAGATAATTCTTATTAACAAGTACAAAGGCTTCATGGTAGAAATAAACTTAGAAGAGTAGAAAGGAGACCTATGTTAATGGAGTGGACAAAAAGAGGGATATGAGAGAGTCAAGATGGGCCCATATCACGAACTAGAGAGTTTTAATTTGGTTAACAGAAATCCAACACTGGGCTGAGCCCCGGTGACGTAGTGGTTGTGTGCGGGACTGCGGCCCACTGGGACGGAGGTTCAATTCCAGCAGTGGGGCTGGGCCTCCTACTCCCACTGCCGAAGAGCAGTGATGCCCCCTTCCCCCCCCAAAAAAAAGAAATCCAAGACTATAATTCAATTCTAGGTGACTCCTTCACCACTGCTGTTTTCATGGACACCACAGTACAGTGTTTCTTGTTGATTGGATCCATCAGTGTGGTGGTCTTTGTGATGTACCACTCACAGTCTCTTTTAGTAAAGAAGATCATGATCTCCATGTATTGGGACTGATGCCAGAAAATCACATTTAATAATCAGTCTAGTTTGGGGGTTGCTATAGTAGAAGGGAATGGTCTCACCCCAACAGGTCAGATTCTTTTTGGAGGCAGTTCATTTCTAGTGGCTGGGAGATATGGAGGTGAAAACACCCGAACTCCTTGTGTGGTGGTCATTTGCTTATGTTAATTTCATGATTGAGAAGTAGGGGTAGAGCCTAACCTATTAATTTGGAGATAGCCATTGAGTAGCCAATGAAGCGTCCGTGTTGGCATGGCTTTCTCCTGAGACTTCTGACTCAGAGACAATGAACTACGGACAAGACAAGTTAACAGTTTCCAAGGAGCTAAAGGAGCTAGAGGAGAAGCCACATGGCCTTACCCTGATGGAACCAGACCTCTGGAGCTGGAGAAGCTACATGGAGATCCCTGGCAGTGCTGAGTTGCTTCTACCACCACTGGATACTGTTGATGGGTCCTGAGCCCTGGAAGCAAGGAACCATGGGGAGAGATCCCTGCTGGTGCTGGAACTCTGCACACACTGACCTGTGACTTTGTGAGTTGGAAGGAGACTTTATAGACTGATATTGGGCATATTGGGCTAATATCAGATTTATGACTTTGAACTGGACTGGACTGGGATGCTTTCCCATGTCCCATTCCTCTTGTATATAAACCTTTTCCTTATATTCATATGTGTGTCTATCAATTTGTTTCTCTAGTCTACCCAGATTAACACACCTTGCTCCAACTAGGTACAATTCAGAAGGGCCTGTCTAGCTTTAGAGATGCTAGTGTGGGTGGCAAGGCTGTTCTAAGCCTTGCAGCTCAATATCGCCTCTATGCAATCTTGCTTCCATCCTTTCCCCCTCTCAGCTATTATTTCCACTGCCTAGAACATATCCAACTGCTAAGTCCATCTCAAAATCTGCTTCCTTGGGAGTCCCACTCATGACAATTTCTCTACTGGAAATAGAGAAACAATGGGAGCTATAATGTAATTTTTAAAGGAATTCATGAGTTTCTGAGTTCTTGCCATGCCCATAGTCCCCTCTGATGGTCTTTTACAAATATGCTTTGTACCACATGACCTGCAACTGTGGCTCCAGCTGACTGACTCAGAAATGGGGCCTTCATTTCAAGGCAGTCATCTATAAGATTGCTGACAGCCTTTTACAAATATTTTGATTAAGAAGTGGTCTCTGCTTACATCTCTAGCGAAAGTCTACACCAAGGGCTGAATTTGAGCCTCCCAAACTGTGGGGGTGGGTGTGAGTGGTATGTGTGTGTGTGGGGTGGGGGGGGGCGGAGGGTATCTGTTGCCTAAAAGCTATTCATCTGTGGTATTTCTGTTATAGCAGCACTAGATAAGTAAGACAGAATTTGGTACCAGGAGTGGTTTGCTGCTTTAAATGAAATGGGGAAGTAGTTGGTAGAATTGGTAGAATTGAGTAGAAACTGAAAGAGTTTTAGGATATCTAAAGTAAAAACTTAGCGTCCTGATAGCATACTAAAGTCAGTAGTTTGAACCCCAGAGTCATCTGTGGAAGAAAGATGAGGCTTTCTGTCCCCCTTAAGAAGGAGCAGGGGGAAGTTCTACTCCACCTGCAGTGTTGCTATGAGTTAAAATGGACTCTATGGCAGTGATTTTGGTGGTTTAGGTAATAGTAACATCCTAGATTGCCTTGAAGAGATGGTTGGTAGAATGATGGACATCCCAGGCAGTTCTGGTTAGGAATCAGAAGGAACTAAGAAGATCTATCAAGAAAATTTCTATCAGCTTAGAGAATACATATGGTACCAGCAATAAAATGATGCTATAGTGTGAATGTTAAATGTGCTTCTGATAAGATTTTAAAAGAAAATTAAGTAAGATACATAATAATAATAACAATATATAATTGATCAAGGATTTATGAAAGTGTGGGGTAGGGAAGGAGGGGGAGAGGAAGAAGGGCTTATACCAAGGGGTGAAGGAGAAAATATTTTGGAAAAATGATGGCAACATATGTACAAATATACTTGATACAACTAATGTATGAAATGTTATAAGAGCTTTAAGACCCCCAATAAAGATATTGAAAAGAAAATGATGAAGATGTGATTGGACAATGGAGGAAAGGGAATGCTTTATATGCAGTGACAGAAAAACTTGTCTGAACTATGTTTAAATGTTTGATGGAAGGTGGTATTTATATATGATGAACTTGTATTTTTAGCTGATGAGATTCTAAGAAAGATCTTAAAGGGCTTGTTAGCAACATGAGCTATGCAGATGACACAATCTTGCTTGCTGGAATTGAAGAGGACTTGAAGCACTTCAGAAAATAAAGATTGCAGCTGACAGCATGGGATACAATTTAATGTAAAGAAAACAAGAATCCTCACAACCTGACCAATAGGTACCATCATGGTAAATGGAGAAAAGATTGAAGTTGTGAAGGAGTTGGTTAATACCCATGGAGGAAGCAACCAGAAAATTAAATAACATATTTGCATTGGGTAAATCTACACGAGCTCTTTAGAGTGTTGAAAAACAAGGATATTTATTTGAGGACTAAGACTGACCCAACCCATGGTATTTTCAAATGCATGTGAGAGCTGAAAATTGAATAAGGAAGACTGCAGAATTAATTCATTTGAATTCTGGTGCTAACAAAGAATATTAAAAATACCATCAACTTCCAAAAGAACAACCAAATCTGTCTAGGATGAACTACAGTCTTACACACAAGGACAGCAAGACTTCACCTCACTCACTTTGGACATTTAATCAGGAGACATGTTTGGTCAAGTAGAAGGATGGTATGATAAAGGAAAACTCTCAATTTGATGGATTGACATGGTGGCTGTAAGAAGGGTCTCAAAGATTAGAAAATTGTGAGGATGGTCGAGGACCTCACAGGATTTCATTCTATGGTACATAGAGTCAATAGGAGTTGGCACCTAAAAACTACAGCATGCCTGTTATAATCTAGTATGGGAATCGTTTTTCTTTGTTATGTGAGCGAAGTAGGATTACTTTAGGGTGTACCTTGAGTCAAACTGTTTAAGATGTAAAGAAATTAAATAAGTGAGCAGAGTAGAGAGGGGTGAGATAGATACTGAGATTTTGGAAATCTCAAAGTAACCAGGCCATCACTTATATGTCAGTTTGTCATACTGTGGTTGCTTGTTTGTTGCTGTGATGCTTGAAGCTACACCATGAGCATTTGAGATACCAGCAGGATCACCCCAAGTCAACTGGCTTCAGCAGGGCTTCTGGACTAAGAATAGACTATGAAAGAATAGACTGTCCACTTTGAAGGAACTAGCTCCTGAAAACCTTATCAAAACAGCATAAAAACATTGTCAGATACTGAAAACATCAAGAAAAGAAGCAGAATGAATGCCAGAAAATGAGCTCCTCAGGTCAGAAGGCACTCAAAACATGGCTGTTGAAGAGCTTCCTTCTTAAATTAGAGCTGACCATAATGATTTGGCTGGAGTTAAGAGTGAGGGAATAAAATCTTCTAAATTCTCATCTGCTGTTTACTCATTTTCTATTAAAAATAATGGGGTGGGGGAAGCTGTAAATATCATCAGAACGTGGGACTTATGAAGTACAAATCTAGAAAAATTGGAAGTTGTAAAAAAAGTTAAATGGAAATGGCAGGCATTAGTGAGTTGAAAAAGATTGGTATTGATCAATTGGATTAAGAAAATAATGGCTTATCTGCTGGGCATGAAATAACCAAGAGGAATGATGTCACATTCATTGTCCAAAAGGAGACGTCAACATTTATCTTGCAGTACAATGCTGTCTGGAATAGAATTATATCTATTTATATTCAAGGAAGTGCAATAGATTTCTAGTCTATCTACCTATTTTATCCAGTCCAAACTATTTTTCAAATCCATACATCAACATCCAAAGCTAGTGATGAAGAAGTTGAAGAATTCTATTTTTCTATTGTTTTTTTTCCTGTTGAATTTCCTTTTATTTATTTATTAATCACTTTATTGGAACTCTTACAACTTTGTTGTTGTTGTTGTTGTTTTGGGGCATCACTGCCCTCTGGTGGTGGGAGTGGAAGACCCAGCCTTTGCTCCTGTGGAGCCGCTGCTGGAATTGAATCTCCATCCCAGTGGGCCACAGCCCCATGCACAACCACTACGCCACCAGGGCTCAGCCCGGAACTCTTACAACTTTTATCACAATCCATACAACCATCTTTTGTATCAAGCACATTTGTACATTTGTTGCCATCTTCATTTTCAAACTTCCTTCCATTTGAGCCTTTGGCAACAGTTTCTCATGAAGGGTGAACATGATAGTGGAAATAGATGAAAGAACAAGGAGGCAAAGGACATTTTAGAGTTCTAAATACAGGAATGTACATATGTAAATATACTTACTTATGATGATGGGGAAATAGATGTTGTACATATATTTATAGGTTTAGTATTAAGGTAGCAAATGGACACTGGGCCTCTACTCAAGTACTCCCTCAACAAAAGAACAATCTCTTCTGTTAGCCTGGCATTCCATGATGCTCACCTTCACTGAAGACAAAATGGGTGAAGAAAACTGATGGTGATTACCTATCAAAAGATATAGTATCTGAGATCTTAAAGACTTGAAGGTAAACAAGCAGCCATCTAGCTGAGAAGCAACAAAGTCCACATGGAAGAAACACATCAGCCTGTGTGATCATGAGATGTCGATAGAATCAGTCATCAAAGACTCTGAATAAAAAATCATATCACTGTAAATGAGAGGGAGTGCAGAGTGGAAAGCCAAAGCCCATCTGTAGGCAATTGGATATCCCTTACAGGAGGGCCTCAGGAGATGAGTCAGTCAGTGTGCAGTGTAGCACCAATGGAACATAAACTTTCCTCTAGTTCTTTAATGTTTCCTCCCCCCAGCTATCATGACTCCAATTCTACCTTGAAAATCTGGCTGGACCAGAGCATGTGCATGGGTACAGATAAGAGCTGGAAACACAGAGAATCTAGGACAGATAAACCCTTCAAGACCAATATTGAGAGAAGTCATATCAAGGTGGGGGGAGAAAAGGGGGAATGATTGCAATGATGTTATCTATGTCCCCCTCCCAGGGTGATGGACATCAGAGAAGTGGGTAAAGGGAGACATCGGTCAGTGTAAGACATGAAAAAAAAACTTTTTATAAATTGTCAAGGGTTCATAAAGGAGGGAGGGGGGAAGTAGGAAAATGAGAAGCTGATGCGAAGTTAAAGAATTCTATCAGCATCTTCAATCTGAAGTTGATCAAACATGCAATTGAACTGCACTAATAACTATTGGTGATTGGAATGCAAAAGTTGTAAGCAAAGAGGAAGGAACAGTACTGATTCATACTGAAGGCTGCAATCTTGGATTGTCATCAGTAAGTGTTTCAGGTGCTCTGAACTTTCAGTAAGCAAGGTTGTATCATTGGCATATCACAGATTATTAATAAGCCTCCTACCAATCCTGATGCTACTTTTCTTCTTTTTTTCTTAGGGGCCACTGATGTTTATTTTGCAAACAAAACCACTGGGGATGTTGCCTGTTGACACCTCGGGATCACACTGGGACACTTGGTAGGAAGTTCATGAGATGGATGAGGAACTGGGCTGTCATAGGATCACAAAGCTGGAGTTTCCAAGAGGTGTCCCGATGGTCTGACTTGGCTGTGGGGACAGCTCTAATGAAGCTGTGAGAATGCCAACAGGTTCGGGGGAGGGACTACCAGAGGCCCCACAGGACTGATCTGAGACCTTGGCCCGTGGCCACCCACACTAGGAGCAGTGCTCTCATTGAATAATCGGGTCTGCCTGCCCAGCTTATTTGGAGAGGGAATTTCTGAACTTCTAGCTGGCAAACTTGGCCTTGCTTCCCAGCTCTTCTCCACTTCTGAGGATCTGGTTGTACTTGGCCAGGCACTCAGATGAGCACGGAACATCAGTCTTGATCTGTCCAGTGCAGAGTCCCACTACCAGCAATGAAGGTATTCTTGGTCTCCCTAAAAGGATGTGACACCATGACACTCCACCCATTGGACTGGGCCAGCTTGCCCGCCTGCAGAGACTCGGTCATGGAGCTGATCTGGTTCACTTTGAGCAGGAGACAGTTGCACGACTTCTCACTCACGGTCTTCCTGGGATCGCTTTGGGTTGGTCACCGTGAGATCTTCCACAACTACCTGGATCCCTGAACTAGCACTGAATTTTGCCCAAGCTTCATCCTAGTCAAAGGGGTCTTTGATAGACACCACTGGGTAGTCCTTGATGAAGGACTTGTACAGGTCTGCCTTATACAGGACTTGGTCAGGTGAAATGTACCTGCTGGGGTCATCAGGAGACTTGAAGTCTAGGTCATATTTCCCAGACTGGAAGAACTCTGAGACAGCTATGTCCATGCCAATCCCCACCTTGTCCATGTAACCCGCTTTCCCAATAGCATTCTTCAGCAGCTCCAGGGCTTCTTTGTTCTCCAAGATGTTGGGGGCAAATCCACTTTCAATGCTGACATGGGTGGCATTCTTGTACTTCTCCTTGATATGTACGTCTTCTGGTTGTGGTACACCTCAGCCCCGATACGCAAGCTTTTTTGAAGTTGGTGCCTCTGATGGGGAGGATCATGAACTCCTGTGTGGATCAATGACGTGGGAGCTGCTGTTGATCACATGGAAAGCAGGTCGGACAACTTCAGAATTGCCAGTCAAGTCAACAATGTGACAGAATAAGGGTACCCCCTTCTCAACAGCTCCAGCCTGGGACACGCTCAGGATGGTATCTGCACCAAATTTTGATTTGTTCTTGGTTCCGTCCATCTTAATCATCAGCTTGTTGATCTTTTCCTGTTTGGTAACATTCAGTTTCTTGCTAATCAGGATAACCGCAATTGTTTTATTGATGTGCTCAACAGCCTTTGAGAACCTTTGCCCCGATACCGGGTCTTATCATTGTCCCAGACCTCTAGGGCCTCGTAGATCCCAGTTAAGGCCCCGCTGGGCACAGCAGCTCTGAAGAGTCTTTTGGTGGCATGAAGATGACTTCAACAGTAGGGTTTTCCACGGGAGTGGAAGATCTGTCTAGCGTGAATCTTGAGGATGGACATGATGGATCTCTGGTCTCTGGTCCTTGTCCAGGAAGGAAGCAGAGGGTGCTGCAGACACCAACACAAGAGTTGGGTCAGCCAAGTCTGTTGATGCTATTTTTAATGATTTAAAAAAAAAACAATTTTAACAGTTTGTTAACATAATTTATATACCACATAATTCAATATTTTAAATATATTAAAAAGAGCTGTGCAATCATCACCATGATCAGTTTTAGAGCAAACACCACCAACAAAATAAAACAAGGAAAACAGTTGAAAAGATAACAGAATGCTCTATGTCTACCTGTATAAGATAGGAATGATGAACAATCCCAAGGAAAAAACTATGGAAGCAGCAGTTACAGGGGAACATGGTAGAGGAGGGGGTGGGGATGGGGGTAGTGGGGAACCAACAAACTCAAAAATAAGGTAATAACAAGGGATGTAAAATTGATGGTGAGGAAGGCGTATAATGCCAGGTGTTGTTTGATCAAGAGCAATGTATCTGAGAGGAAATACTGAAAGTTAAATGTAGGGTGAGCATGATAGTGGGCCAGGAGGAAGATTAAAGGGAATAGAGGAAAAAATAGGAGGCAAAAGCTATAGGTATGTATATATGTAAATAGGACATATAGCTATAGACATGTATACATATAAATTTATAATGAAAGGGATAGAGGCCAAAGTACGTATATTTATATGTTAAGTATTCAGATAGCAGATGAACCTCCCTTAACACAAGAACACTTTGTTCTCATAACTTGGCACTCTTTGATACTCACCTTCCCTACACAATCGCTAAAGACAAAATGGATGCTTAAGCAAATGTGGTGAAGAGAGTGGATGGTGCCCGGATGTCAAAAGATATAGCACCTGGGATCTTAAAGGCCTGCAAGTAGACATGTAGCAGGTAAGCAAAGAAACCCATATGGAAGAAGCATACCAGTCTGTGTGATCATGAGGAGTCAACAAGCTCAGGCTTCGGGTATCAAAAAATCCAAAACAATTGCTATATCAATGCGAAAGAGGGGGGTTGGAGTGGAGACCCAAAGTCCATCTGTTGATAATTGAACATCCCCCCGGAAGTGGTGTAAGGAATGGATTATTCAACCAAGGTGTAGTATAGCACCTATGAATCACACAGCATTCCTCTAGATCCTGAATACTTTCTCTGCCCCAGTACATGGCCCAGTTCTACCTTACGAATCTACCTAGACGAGAGAACACACATTGGTACACATAAGAGCTCTTTACACATGCTGGTCAGGAGAGATAAACTCCTCAGGAATAGTAAGGCGAGCAGTAATGTCATGAGGGTAGGGAGATGATCAGAAAGGAGGAAGGATGAAAAAGACTGGATATATAGCCCCCTCCCAAGGGGACAAATAACAGAAATTTGGGTGAAGGAAGACAATGGACAGTGTAAGATATAAAATAACAACTAATAATAATAACAAGAATACAGAAAAGTGGGAGTTTACACCAAGGGCTCAAGTAGAAACGCTTTGGAAATGATGATAGAAACATATGTAAAAATATGCTTGATATAATTGTCCCTCAATAAAATGATAAAAACAGGAAAAAATAACAGAAAATAATAAAAACCATTACCTGTTATTATTAGCTCCCCATTTCCCCAAAACCTCCTCTACCATAACTCTAAGAATTATTAACTGTTGCTATAGATTTACCTATCCTAGATTTCATATCAAGAACAATATATGGGGCTGAGCCCCGGTGGCGTAAGTGGTTGAGTGCGGGACTGCGGCCCACGGGCTTGGTGGTTCAAATCCAGCGGCGGCTCTCAGGAGCAGAGCTGGGTAGCGCCCACAACCACCAGAGGGCAGTGATGCCAAAAAAAACAATATACAAAAACAAAACAACCAACAACAATAATAAAATAAAACAAGGAAAATATCAATTGAAAAGATAATAAGGAAAGCTACAGCAAATTTAAAATAGGTTGAAAAAAAAGAACAAATGATAAGGTGATAAATTTTAACCTAATTACATCTGCATCAGTCCATTTTCCAATGCCTTCCAGGTGAGAGCAAGGTTATTCACATCCCTGATAAATAGTCAGAGGGAATTCACCAGAGACTAAGTCTAAGTGGAGACCCTGCAAATGGATTTGGGGCTTTCACTATCATTCATAGCCTTCTGCAAAATGAGTACTCAGAACTTAAGCTCGCACACCTTTCCTTCCTACAGCTTTGTATTTTATTATTCAAATCATTGGCTCAAAGAGGCTCATGTGTTTCTTCTGTGTATACTTAGCTGTCACCTCGCTTAGGTGGCTACTTGTTTTAAGACAAAGCTTTAAGAGCCCAAATGCTATTCTTTCTGAAAGCCAGGCACCAAACCTGAGTAAGGCACTCCTATCGTCAGTGATGTCTTCATGAGGGAGGGCATCAAGTGAGCCCATGTCATAAGAAGTGATTGTCCCAAGATTAGGGTAACAATGCTGTGTACGCTCAAAATCCATCCAGGTGTCTGTGGTTTATATATGTCCCTGGTCCACTTTAGAGGCATCATTACCCTTTCTGGCAGAGCATTGTTAATCATTCCATGTGGCATAAGGTAATTCTAAAGTTAGTAGCATTCATTTAACACATACTCCAGAATTTCAAATACGGTGTAGAAAAGCAAACCACAAACGCACAGGACAGCTCCTTAGAGCAAAATACACAGATTGTTGATCCATTCAGATAAAAAAAATCAAGTGACTGCACACTATTTACAAAACAAACGAGAGCTCGATTGGAGAGCACGGTCCATACGTTCATTCACAAGGGTAGAGCCATGCCTCAGATATGTCATTTTAAAAAGTAAAAAGTTGAGGAACTGATACTAAGAGCTTATGTAGAAAGCAAGTGTTTTGAGAATGATGAGGACAACAAATGTCCAAATGAGCTTGATGTACAATGCATTGTAATAAGAGTGGTATGAGCCCCCAATACAATGATTTTTTTAATCAAAAAGAGCAGGGAAATAGCAAATATCATAATCCCCAGCTGCCATTCATTGGACTGCCTGTTCTTTTTGATGTAGTCCAGCTGATTTGCTCATCACTTCTCCGCCTTTTGGCTGAGGTCCAGGATTATTTGATCAACATATAGCTTGTATAACTATGGTGAAAGGATACAACCCTGATGCACACTTTCCCCCATTTTAAACTACTTGCTCAGTTTGAACAATTGCTTCTTGGTCCACACACAGGTTCAGCCCGAGCACAATGGCTGTTCTGGAATTCCCATTCTCAGTGCTATCCATAGTTTGTTATGAGGCACATAGTCAAATGTCTTTGTGTAGGCTATAAAACACAAGCAAACAGCTTTCCTGTGTTTATATAAATTCATAAATATTTACCTTGTACATTATCTCACACCTGTTCAACTCATTTCCCTGGGAATCCCCTCATCTAGTAGTTCCCTAATACAAGCTTGTGCCTGCACTATCTTTTAAACCTTGTGTATTTCCCAGAGTCTTTCTTTGCCTTGACCCTGTGGTATTGACCAAGTCCCCTTGTCTTGTAGTGCTTTCCTTTCACATCTGTCCTCCAGATGGTATTTTTCCTCCTTCCCTTCCCGTCCTTGGCAACCACCAGAAAATGGTACTTTCTATGCACCAAAATTTTCTGCATTTTTATAATAGTGGGCCTTGGAAAGTATTTGTCCTTTTGTGACCGGCTAATCCAATTCAGCCTCACTTCCTCCAGGTTCGCTCGGGCTAAAGTGTTTTACAAACTCATTCCTTGACATTGTTCTACAGTCATTTCTTTAATTATATGTTAATCGACACTGTTCTTCCCATATTTTTGCAATTGAGAGCAATGCTTTGGTGAACATGGGTATACATGTGACTACTCATATCATGGCTCTTATTTCACCAGGCTAGTCCTGGGATTTCTGGCTCAGATGGTATCTTTAACTTTCTAAGGGCGCTTCCGACAGTGGTTCCACAGTTTGCAATCGCACAGCAGTGTATGAGAGTTCCAGACTCCCCACATTCTCATTAGCATTTGGTGATTTCTGGTGGTGTTTATTTCTGTTTTTATTATCATTCGTATTGCTAAGGTGATATGATTATTGTTTTAATTGGAACTCTGTAATGACTAAGGAACTGTTCATGCATTTGTTGGTCACCTGAATGTCTCCTTTGGTGAATTGTCTGTTCATATTTTTGCCCCACACTTTTGTAAAGATATATTGTTTGTCTTTATCGCTGTTGGAGTTTTCTATACATCTTACAGAACAGTCCCTTCGCAGGGATGTCATTGTCCCCCATTTTCTCCACTGGTTTTCATCATGCCTTGAAGGGCATGTTGGAAACATATGAAATGACCAGCAGGTGGTGTGCATGTCCCATGTCTCATGAAAGAATGCCAGCTCAGGGCCTTGCAAAGTTTAAGTATTAGCAAAACCCAAATTGTTTGTTGCAAGGCATCGCTTATGATTAAGATTCGAATCTTGTTAATGTCCTTCTTCCCCTCACCTTTCTGTCTCTCTCTCTAAGTTCTTTGTTTCCACTCCTTAGAAACTTTTCAATCAAGGTATGTAAAAACCAGAGAATATAGCTATAGCTGCAGTGCCTTTAAAGACATCTGTTTGTTATTCCCAAATTTATATATCCACCCACTTATTTGATATACCACCTGGATGCCAAGCAGGCATTTTAAAATTAATTTGACCAAAAATCACTCTGGTGGGGTTCCTTCTTCCTCCCCTCCTTTCCCCATCTTTCCCCTACCCTACTGGTATCACAGAGCAGTCATTTCAAACCAAGTCAAAACATATATGAGATTGCTTCAAAAAGTTTGTTTGGACAGAAGAGATGATAAATTCAGGGTGTGGTATAGCACTGATGAACCACATAACAATCCTCTAGTTCTCTATATGGTTTACGTTTTACCTCATTTAATCTTTCTCTTATTTTAAACTTTTTGCCATGGGTGTTCTTTCTCCATCCCCCCTATGTATGTGATTAGAACCACAGCCCAGACAGGTCCTGGGCCCCAATCCTGGTCAGCATGCTGCAGTGATCACTTACTTTTACCTGCCCTCCCAATGGCACCCTTCAATGCACACATCACTCTAGCAATCTCCCATCTCCACACTCTGCCCTCCACTCTAAACTGCCTCTCTCTTTCTTGAACAACTGCAAGGCTGCTGGCAAGACTTCATTTTTCATCGGTTGCTCATTTTCTTTAATTCATTCTCTACATTGTAATCAGAGTGGACATTTCTTTCATTTTTAAAAAAGATCATTTTATTGGGGGCTCTTACAGCTCTTACAACAGCTCTTATGGCAATCTTACATCAATGGGATCAAGCATATTTGTACACATGTTGCTATCATTATTTTCTAAACATTTACTTTCTATTTGAACCCTTGGTATCAACTCCTCTTCCCCCACCTCCACCTATCCCTGCTTCCACCCTCATGACCCCTTGATATATTATAAATTATTTTAATTTTCATATTTTACACTGACCACTGTCTCTCTTCCCCTACAGTTTCTGTTGTTTGTCCCCCTGGGGAAGGGGATGGCTTGGTTACGTGCCAATCATTGCAATTGGTTCCTTCTTCCTCCCCTCCTTCCCCCACCTTTCCCCTACCCTACTGGTATCACAGAGCAGTCATTTCAAACCAAGTCAGAACATATATGAGATTGCTTCAAAAAGTTTGTTTGGACAGAAGAGATGATAAATCCAGGGTGTGGTATAGCACGGATGAACCACATAACAATCCTCTAGTTCTCTATATGGTTTATATTTTATCTCATTATTTATGTTACCTTTGCCTATATTCCTTTGTATGTTTAAGATCACTTGATACATGAAAGTCAAGATAGATGACACTTTAGAAACAGTAACAGGAATAATGGTTCTCTGAGGGTACAGGAAGCGATGGGGGAGAGGAGAATATGAAGTTGATAGCATTGATGACTATATAACCCCACTCGACAGGATCAAACAACAGAATTGTATGTGAATGGCTATATTGGGTTGTGTAAGGTACAACCCACACAAAAAGCTGTTATAGGGTGTGAAAAAGAGTTCTTGGCAGGGAGCATGGGAGAGGGAGGGGATAAAGTGGACCTGATAGCAAGGTGTTCCGGAAGAAAGAAAATGTTTCAAAACTGATTGTGGTGGCAATTGTACAATACTGAGTATGTGATCCAACTGTGTAGTGCTGTGATATCTATAAGCGTTCCAATAAGACGATTACAAATTTAAAAGCCAAAAAAGTTTATGTGGAAAAGTTCCATTATCTCATAATTCCATTTTCTTTTTGGTAGCATCACTGCTCTGGTGGGAGTAGGAAGCCCAGCCTTGCCCCTGGAGAGCTGCTGCTGGATTTGAACCGTCAACCCTGTGGACTCCAGTCCCACACACAACCAGGGTTCAGCCCTATAATTCCATTTTCCACAAACTCTTTAAAGACCTCTCATACATACAATGGAATATTACTCAGTCCTAAAAAGAATGAAAGCACTGGCTGAATAAAATAAGCCAGACACAAAGGGCAAATGTTTTATATATATGCATATATACATATATATATGCCCTGACTTGTATAAAACAGCTAGACTAGGAAATTCACAGAGACAGAGAATAAATTATTGGAGGGGAGGAGGGCTACTGCTTAATGAATGTTGAGCTTCTATCGGTATTGATGAAAAAGTTTGGGAAATAGACAATGATAAAGGTTATACACAGCTGTAAATGCAATTGATGCCACTGAATTTTACATTTAAAAACAGTTAAGATGGCACCTTTTATTTTACCACAATAATAAAAAGATTAAATGAATCAGAACAAGTCCCTCCACGTAGACGAACATCTGAACGTCTTACCGTTGTCTCTGACTTACTCTCATACCTCCCCTCTCTGTCTCTCCCATTGGTCATGGAGCCTGTGCTCAGTAATTCCTCAAACTCACCAAGCCGTTTCCCACTCCAGGACTCTGCATGATCTCATACTTTAGGTCTCAATTCTTGACTTACCTCTTCAGAAAGACATTGTCTGGCTACTCTTTCTGACTTGGTCACCACGAGAGATCCATCAAACTCTTTGCCATCTTCAGAACATTTAGCACAAAGACAGATGCTATCTGTACCGCTTGCCTGTTTGTTGACTGTTTGCTGATCATCTCTACACTAGGAAGAACGCTCTTGTTTCTCATTAGCATTTGAACACAGTTCTGCCAACTTCCCTTTTCTAGTACATTTCAGAAAGTAAAAAAATACACATTAGTGAGAACTTACAGATATGAAAGTATCCTTTTCATTTAAGGTGTTCCCTTTGGGATAGAAGCTTAACATTGGGAAGATATCAACACTACTCAAAGCAATCTACTAATATATCACAATCCTGATCCAGATTCAACGATCCATGATAGACTGCCAGTCATAAGTCATCCTTCGCTCCTCAGGATAAAGACGAGGCTTTCCATTCCCAGGAAGCTGGACAATTGGGGAAACCCCAGGGGTGGGTCTGCCCTGTCCCATAGGGTTGCTATGAGCCAGAATCAGCTCACTAGCAATGAGGGGTTTTTTCACTAGGAATTTAAAATCATGTATAATTTATCTATGTATACATGTCATTCCTAAAAATCAACATAATGCCCAAGTCATCATGTAAACAAGAAATGAAAGAAAATAAGGTACAATGAGATTTACCTTACAATATGAAGGCCTAAAGCTTGACTATAGTTCTGCAAGAAAACAACAAATTCAGCATAAATAGATCTATTTTTAATGGATAGATTTGGATTTCAGAAAGGTGAGATAATATCTCGCTAAATGGAACCCTATAGTGGTTACCTGTTGGACTGAGATCCCCAAGGCTAGCAGTTCAAAACCACTAGCCACTCCTTTGGCAAAAGAGGGGACAGTTCTACCCTATGAGTCAGCATAGACTTGATGGAAATTAGTTTGCTTTTTCTTTTCATTTTTTGTGCATGTGTGTGTGAAATGGAGTTCAACTACATTAGCCCCAAATACCTCTCTTAGCAGGGCTTTCAAATATGTATATAAGGGAGAGGTTTATATACAGGAGGAATGGAACATTCAGAAAGCATCCTAATCCAATCCAGTCCAAGCCCACAAGTATGATGTCATCCCTTATGTCTGATACCAGTCTATAAAGTTTTCAGCTTCATGAGGCACATGCAATGATGCCAGGACAATCACTGGCCAGTGGATGCAGAAAATCCACTTTTTGTGTGTCCATGGTGATAGAAGCATGTCAGCACTGGCAGGAGCCTCTCTGTAGCTTCTCAAACATTTCCACACTGGCAGGAGTCTCTATGTGACTTTTCCAGCTTCAGAGGTCTGGTTTCATCAGGGTAAGCCCTTGTGACTTCTCCTCTGGTTCCTCCAGTTTCCAGGATTCAGGTTCTACCAGCATGCTGCTTTGAGTAAAAAGTAGAGTAAAAGGTCCCATCTTTTGCCCAAGAAGTGGCTATTTTGCTTTTTCTAAAATCTTGGTAATAGAAATAAATATTCATGGTATAAATACACTGTCGATTATTTTCAGTGTTTACTATTTTCTTTTCCACTGAAGCCTTTTCTATATTTGTCTAGCCATTGTTGATGATGTTTTGTTTGTTGTTTGATTCCTGCTTGTACTTTGTATGATTTTCTATATATGAAATCCAGGATAGGTTTGTCTATAGAGACAGTAATTGGATTAAATATTTGAGGGAAATGGGGAGCTAATAGTGAAAAGGAGAAGAAAATGTTCTGAAACTTATTGTGGTGATGATTGCACATCTCTTCTTATTATGATTGAACAGTTAAATTGTATGATATATGAAATAAACAAAACTACTTTTTTGTAAACAAAACTACTTTTAAATTAAATGACTACACCATCAAACATTAATTAAATAGCTCTGATTGCATAGAATTAGCAGCTCTAATTTCAGAAATGGTACCGTGGTGAGTGATGTCATACAAAAATGATGAACAACCTGCTAAAGTCTTTCTTCAGTTTACGTGGTAGTTGTATTCCTGGAAAACCAAGTGGATATCAAAATCAGTGACTTCTGTTTTTGCTTTTCCAGCCACCAGTCCCTGGGAAAGGACAGTATGCTTCAATGAATGTCAGAGGAAAAGAGGAAGGTTCTCAGTAGAGTGGCTTGATACAACCGCTGCCATAATAAGCTCAAGTACAACAGCAAAGGTGAAGCTGGAGCAGAATGGCCAGGTGACTTTTCATCCTGCCATAGACAGGGCTGCTATGAGGTGGGACACGTTCAAGGGCATCTGGCAACATATACGTGTGTGCGGTTAAGTAGGAATATGTATGCATATGTGGTAGTCAGGATAAAGAGTGTAGGGGTGGAGTCCAACCTGTGAATCAGATCATAGCCCATGAGGCTTCTGTGTGGGCAGGACCTTCTCCTGAGAATTCTGGGAAATCTGGTACCTTCTCCTTGCAAGTACTTTCTCTGCTGACTTCCCTGGGAGACATGACAGCTGACAAGACACATGGAACTACCCTAGTGCCCTTTACTGAAAAAGCCACAGGGACCTGTCCTGATGCAACCAGACCTCTGAAGGCAGAGAAACCACAGAGAGATGTCTGCCAGCTCTGAGATGCTTACAACACCACTGGATCCAAAGACTTTCTACCCACTGACTTGTGAACATTCTGCATTTGGCACCATTGCCAAACACCATGTGTTTCATGAGTCTGAAGAGGACTTTATAGATTGGTATTGGACATATGGGCTAATATTGGACTTATGACCTTCAACTGGACTGGATTGGGATGTTTTCTTAATGTCCAATTACCCTTTATATAAAACTCTCTCTTATATACATATGAGTATCTCCATGAATTTGTTTCTCTACCCAGACTAATACAGTATATATGCATACATACACACAACTATATATGTATATATATATAGTTTCAGATAATTAAAAATAAACTTCTCTGAACTAAAAGAGAGGTCTGTGGGGTTGGTCCTAATCCCAGCTATATTGACCCCTTCCCCAGAAGAATGCACTACAGAGGACAGCACTGAAGATACAGCGCAGGGAGAGAGGCAGGTCTACCCAGACCACATGAGAGCAAACTAAAAGGAAAAGAGAGAGAGAGAGAGAGAGAGAGAGAGAAAACCACATTCTGGTCCACCAAATCCCAAGGACCACACTCCTGCTTGGAGAAACCAAGGCAAAGAGAGGACAGTGGGCTGGTCCCACCATGAGACATGCTATCCCTCACTGACTCATAGAGGTATGGGATATGGTATGGGAGTCACAGTATGGGAATTGTGCCCGGTCTGAACCCCCCACACTGGGGCAAAGCACAAAGGGAGCACAACAGAGCAGCAAAGGGAGCAAAGCAATGACGCTAACAAGGAATTCTGAAAGTACGCTTTGGACTTGGGGGGCAGGACTTGACAACTCATCAAACTCAATCAGAAAAACTACCCGAGGATCAACAGACAGACCTGAAATTATTTATAGGGTTTAAACTGTTTGTATATATATGTTTTATGTCTATCTATATAAAATAAGCAGGATAAACAATCCTAAGTAGAAAACAGTGGCACCAAGGGTTCCTGGGGGAGGGGGGGCATGGGAGAGGGGAAGGTGGGGGAAATGTAGCCAAAAAACCCAGGGGGAGGTAAACAACAAGTGATTTAAAATTGATGGCGAGAAAGGTGTGGAAAGTCTGGTGGGGTTTGATGAAGCACAATGCAGCTGAGAGGAGTTACTGAGAACTGAATGAAGATCAGACATCAAAGTGGGACAGGAAGAAAGTAAATGGAAATATCAGAAAAAAGTAGGAAGCAAAAGACATTTATAGAGGTATAAGTATAGGCATGTACATATACAAATAATTTATACATAATGATAGGAATATAGGTCTATGTACATATATTTGTATGTTGAGTATTAAGGTAGCAGATGGACATTGGGCCTTTACTCAAGTCCTCCCACAATGCAAAAGCTCCTGTTCTACTAACTTGATATTCTGTGATGCTTACCTTCCTGACATGATCACTGAAGACAAAAGGGGTACATAAGCAAATGTGATGACAAAGCTAATGGTGGCCTACTATAAAAATATATAGCACCTGAGGTCTTAAAGACTTGAAGGTAAACAAGTGGCCATCTAGTTAAGAAGCAACAAAGCCCATATGAAAGTACACTAACTTTTATGATCACAAGGCATTGACAAGATCAGGTATCAGACACCAGAAGACCCCAAGCAATCATATCAATGTGAACAAGTAGGACAGATTGAAGACCCAAAGCCCATCTGTAGGCAATTGGACATACCCTTACAAAAGGGTCATAATGAAGAGACAAGTCAGCCAGGATGCAGTATAGCATCAATGAAACATGCAACATTCCTCTAGTTCTTTAATGCTTCCTCCCTGTCACTGTCATGATATCAATTCTACCTACAAATCTGGCTAGACCAGAGCAGGTATAGTGGTACAGATAAGAGCCCTTGACACATGAAATCCAAGACAGATAAACCCCTCAGGAACAGTAATGGGAGTAGGGGGCAGGTTGGGGGAGAAAAGAGAGAAAGGGGAATGATCCAATCACAATGATACACATGTTAACATGTTAACCCTCCCTCCCCCCACTAGGGAAAGAACACAGAAACATGAATCAAGGGAGACAGTGGACCCAAAGCTCACCTGTAGATAATGGGACATCCCCGCACAGAGGGGTCACAGAGTTGGAAAGAGTCAATCCAGGTCTGGTAAAGCACCGATGAAACACACAATACTCCTCTGATTTCTTGAAGCTTCCCCCGTCCCCGCTATCATGACCCCGTCACTGCCTTTCACTGAGGGCTAAACTGAAGCATGTCCACAGGTACAGATAAGACATGAGAGCTCACCACACACCAAATCCAGGAACAGGAATGAGTCTAGCGATACCAGGATGGTAGGGGCCCGGGAGGGAGAGGAGGAGAGGAAGGAGGAATGTATCGTGGAGGTCATACACATAACCGCCCTATCCACCAGGGAGAAGAATAACAGAAACTCGGAGAAGGGAGACAATAATAGGTATAAAATATAAAAATAGCAACTCGTCAAGGGGCCACAAGAATGGGGACAGGAAGGGAGGGCTGGGGAAGAGCTGACACTCAGAGCTCAATAGAAAGTAAGTGGCTGGAAAATAATGGTGGGAACAGATGCACAAATGAACTTGATACAATTGATGTATGGATTGTTACAAGAGTTGTCAGAGCCCTCAATAAAATGTTTCTTTTTTCTAAACGAATGTCTCATAGATTACAGAATGTCGGACACTCCTAGACTCAGCACATCAAATCCAACAGGACACTCTCACCTCCATCCTCACATCCTGCAATCATTGTGATGGACAAGAGTAACTGTACAAGTGAACACCCTCTAGGGAAGGTACCACTTCCTGTGAGAAACACTTCCTTGGAGTCATAACTCCTTAGAAAACTTCAATTCTTTCACTTGGTCGGGAGGCTACCTATACGAACTCTATGTTTTATAAGCATAATTCACCTCTGAACTAAAGCCTTAACCTCAGGCATGGAGAATTTGGATAGTTCCAGGGAAACAATAACAAGATGCTTCCCCTTAGAGGGACAGAGTCAGCCTTAGGCAGTAGGTGGAACTCAACCACAAGGCACACACAACAGCAGTTGGGGAAATATGTGGTGACAAATCATTTCTAGGGTGGATGGAAGACACCAAAGGACATGTCAGAACAGGAAGGTGAGCTGAAGCTACAGGAAAGCGTGGATGTGGAAAATGTAGCTTCACCCACAAGACAAGGCCCCTGTTAAAGAACTGGAATCTAAGGACTTTTGCAGAAATACACATGAAGAGAGATGAGGAAATAGTTAAGAACTGAGCCCTGGGAATCAGACAAGCTCAAAACCCAGGTTAGTCACTATTAGGCATGACCATAGGCCCACTGCTTAACCTCTCTTTAACTCAGCTTCCTCATCCACAAAACAGAGTCCATGTGGGAGTGGTGGTGACTCTGTGGTAGTGTTAGGTTTCTGGAGTTGGTAATGCCTCAGTTCTTAGCTTTGCACAATGAAAGCATTGACAATGAAACCTGTTTGGCAATCCAAGTGGGTTGTGATGAAGGACAGGACAAGTTTCAGGTTTTACAGACCTAAAGGGGTTCTCAACTGGGTCTGAACAACCATGTGGAAAAGAGTACAGATCTTGGCAGGGATCCCAGGAGGTCAGAAGCCCAAGAATCCCAGCGGCAGAGAACATGTGGGCCAAGAGGCACCAAGTCGCCCCTGAATGGGCACATGGACATGCCCGGAGGTTGGGGGTTGGGTAGGGGGGAAACCCTTTTCCTCTATTTGTCTCTGACCAGGAGCAGGGTAAGAGAGTGTCCCAGAGCTTGCTCCCTGGCTGGAGAAGGCATAGTTGATGGTATTGGTTGACCCCATTGGTTGTTAGGCCCACCCAGGTGAAGTCATGAGCCTGGGCCTAGTTTGACCCACCCAGGTGTACCTCCCCCATGATCCAGGGGCTTGAGTGTATGATCATCCTCAGTTTGGAGCTTTCATAGGTGTCTCATGGCTGCTTGATTTCTTTCCAACCTCCTCTATAGAGACCTATGCAGGCATGGAAGGGACATCCCCCTGCCCCTAAGCTAGCTGTCTAATGGTAGAATTCATACTTTCCCCATGGGAGACTCTAGTTGGATTTCTGGCCCATGAATCATGTGCACACTCTCCACTCATCCTCCAGTGGACAGCCGGTGATGACTTTGATGTTGACCTTCTGTGGGGTTGTTGTGAGAATGAGATAATGTTTACGTGCTTAGCACAGGGCCTGGGTAACCCCTAAGCTGCTCAGGAGCAGGACCCTGACTGATTTTACTTACCTTTGTGCCTTGAGAGTACTGTGCTCTGTGCAGTCATGGGGCCCTGGGCTACTGGGAATCGGGCAGCTAACCCAAAGATCAGTAGTTTGAACCTACTAGTTGTTCTGAGGGAGAAAAACATGAGGTTTTCTGCTCCTGTAAAGACTGGCATCTTGAAAGAGGCAATTCTCTTCTATCCCATAAGGTGACTAAGAATTGACTCCATGGTAATGAGCTTGGTTTGGGCTTTTGAATCATATAATAAACCCCAGTTGAATAAACTGATTCAAAAGATGCACAGAGGATAATCGAGGGAGACAGGATCATTCAGGGTTGCCTCACCTTCCCTACAGAAGACCTCCACAATTTCTAATCAATGCTCGCATGGGTGGCATCCTCCTGTGTGTCAGAGCTTGTGCATTGGACAGGTTTTAATGGAACTTCATCATCATCCTAGAAAGAAGAACCTGCTCCCCTCCTTTCAGATAGCAGCGGATGCAAACCCTACGGCGGCCATGGATCCAATGTGCAAAGGATCATGAAGGTGATATCATGCGAGATCTTCACAGTGCATGCCTGGGCATGAGATTGCTGGGAGTTGGTGGCAACAAAGAATAACACAGAAGAGTCATTCCCATTGTTCACAAGTAAATCAGAGAAGGAGCTGGGGGTGGGGAGGGGAGGGGAGGAGGTCCAAGTGGGGAAATGGTTTCTTCAGTGGCATGGAAGATCACAGATACTCAAATGAGACAGGCTAGCTAATGGGTGGTGAGGAGAGAGCTATGGCACCAGAGAGCCCTGGGGCATTCCAAAAACCAAGAAAGGAGCCCAAGCTGCCCCTGAAAGGGTGTCACATTCCCTAAAGACTTGTTGCCCCTGGTGGGTTGGGCGGGACTGGCTCTCCCCTCCAAACCTGGACACAGAAGATCTGGACAGATGTGAAAAAACCCGGAGAGGTCAGCCTGGCTCCCTCAGTTCACAGTTTCCTCACCTCACCACTCTTGCTTTTGGTTTTGCCCTTCAGTCACACTAGTCACTCAAGTCTTTGATTCTCAAAACTGTGAAGCTTCTCCACCCACCTTCCCAACACCTATTCTTTGCCTGGCTGATTTCTGCTCACCCTCAGGTTGAAATCTCATGTCACTTCCTCAACAAGCTGTCTCGGAACCCCAGGCAAGGCAACACATTCCCTGACCCATGCCTTTTTGAGGTCTGTCTTTCTTTCAAGTACTATCACAATGACAATGATTAGCAGTGCAATAATTTGCTTCCTGTCAGTGTACCCACTAGACTCCTGAGCACAGGCATAGCACAGGCCCATTCTGGTTGAGAGTTGATGCACGGCCAGCATGGTGGCCTCACACATGGTGGAATCGAGCAGGCAAGACCCTTGTGACCTACAGAGTTTTCACTCTTCTTAGGAAGAAATGACCAGCTCTTTCTCCCTAGGCTATCTTTAGTCGACAGGCTCTGCTGAATCCAGTTTAGCCTCATAGCAACCTCTGGCTGCACATGAGGCACCTTGGCCGGAATCAGACCAGGGTTCCAGCATGAAAGGGGGGGCTTCTACCACTGATCTAGGTTAGCTTCCAGTAAATGTTCTCACTGCCATCAAGTTGATTCTGACTCATAATCATCCCTGTGGGCTTCCAAATGTGTCATCTTTACCGGAGTAGACAGCTGCTTCTTCTTTTGCACCAGGAGTGGCTGGTGGCCTCGAACTGCTGACTAACCTTGTGGTTAGACTGCTATACCACTGGCAAGTAGTAAACATTAGTTGATGGAAAGATGGAAGGGAGGTGGGGGAAGACCCAAGTCTCAGATGAAGGCAGTACTGGTTTTTCCTAAAAGGTTGTCACTTCTATTCGACAAGGTCTACTCAAGAAAATCAGACCAGTGATATTCCTAATGGAATATTCAATTTCCAGCAATTTCTCACCCTACATCAAGACATAGCTCATACAAGAGGTTTATGTTTTCTTGTCTACTTGGCTTCATAGCAAATACTTGGATTTATGTCATTCTCCTCCCAGCAAGATGCCTGGTCCAAGTCTGGGTATTTTCCCCCCATCTGTTTGATCTTGCTGGTGAAAAAATAATGTGCATAATGAAATCTGAGGCAGAAACAAAAGCCCCAAATGAGATTTGAAGTAAATCACCACCCCACACACCCCTGCCAAATGAAAAGCTGCCATTAGAACACCTCTCCAAGCACCAGTTTTTAGTTTGGTTTGCTTCCAGAGATCTTTTTCCCTTCTCCTTCCTCCACATTATCACCAAAGGGAAGTTCAGATGAGCAAGAATGAGGCACCCAACTGTTGATTCTAATAGGCTAGCTCTTCTTTTAAAGACTGAAATAGCAGCAGACCCAATGCAAACCTCCCAGCATCTTCGTGCTAATAGCTAGAATAGAAATAAGACAGAGTGATAATTCCAAGAGATAATATTCACTTGTAGTCATTAAGATTTCATTGTCCACCAAGAATTACACTATTAACTGCTTTACGCCCAGATCTTATTTAACTCTTTCGACAACTTTGTGAACCAGTTATCAGCTGTGTTATTGACTCCATGTTACACATAGAGAAAACTGAAGACTCACAAAGTTAAGCCATTTCCCAGACTCCACAATCAGGAAGTACTGACAGTGGGAGTCAAACTCCAGTCTCTTTGCTCCACAGCCTGATCTCTTAGGCAACCTCCTTTATAGCCAGAATAGCAGCTACTTCCGGTTGCTGGTTGCCAGTGAGTCGCTCCAACTCATGGTATCCTGGGCACACCAGAAAGAGCTGCTTCCTAGTTCTGTGCCATCTTCACAAACATCGGTTTATTTTCATTGGCTGATTTTTGGAAGTAGATCTCGAGGCCTTTCTTCATCACCTGCCTTAATCTGGAAGCGCTGCTGAAACCTGTGCTTCGTGGGTGACCCTAGCGGTGTTTGAAATACTGGTGATATCAATTTGAGCTTCGGAGCAACATGCAAGTCACCACAGCGACAACCAACCAACCTGGGTGGTGAATTCGTGAGATCTTAAAGGAGCCCCAGTAGTGCTGCCAGATAACCGCTGAACTGCTAACCATCAGGTCAGTGGTTCACTCTCTGGGAAAGAGATGAGACCATGGGCTCCCGCTTAGATTTACAGCTGAGAAACCCTATCCAGGTCCCTGGTAGTCAGAATAAACTTGCTGGCAAATTTAAAAAAAAACAAAACCACATCTCAAGCACGCTGCCATCACCTCAATTCCAACTCCTAGCGACCCTGTAGGACAGATCAGAATGGCCCTGTGGGTTTGTGAGATGGTAGCTCTTTAGGGGAGTAGAGAGCCTCATCCTTCTTCCCAGCAGCAGTTCGTGGTTTCCAAGTGCTCCACGTGTGACGCACAACACCATCAAGGTTCCTCTGACTTGAGAGCAGGGGGCTTGATGTCAGAGGTCGAGAATTTGGGTGATTAATCTAATGGAATCATCCTAGAAACAGGAGCAACACAACAAATGACTAAATGGAGAGCTAAGTGTTCAATGAATGGCAGCTTCCATCGCCACTGCTGTTTTATTACCCCAGGCGTAGCAGCAGCGTCTTGAAGGGAAAAAGGGACAATCCCTCTGAAAATCTCTTTTGACACTGGTCTCTGTCATGGGTCCGATAGAGGAGCTGTCTTTGGAACCAGGCATCTGCCAGCTGACATGGCCACCACTCAATGACTCGGTTTTTCCTAGGCCAAGGCTTTGCCTTTATATGGGTGCAAGTAAGCACCCAAATGGAGTCTGAAAGACAGCCCTGAAGGGGAGAAAGCCATGTTTGCAGATTGGTT